>JANHGB010054129.1:13572-28060 GCA_026283785.1 Coracopsis vasa
GTCTGTTCATAGTCCTGATTTCACAATTGATGCACAGTCTAAATTCCCTTCTTACATTACTTGAGAAGTGGAATATAGGAGCTGTTCTCTGGTTCTTCAGTGACCATTTAGGTCATCATTTTAGATTTTGCTCAACAGTGGCCATTGTAACTAACCCAGCTATAATTTCTGCCCATCTTTTATTTTGGAAGCACTTCTTCCTGCTAGCTCATCTCGGAGCAGCTGGCTCTAGTTCTGCTTACAGCTGAACTTCAAGCTGTTTCATGAATCAAATGTGTCAAGACTTGTTTCACATGGTAGAGAAGTGCTGTATGAAACTGGCTGTGGAATTCCTGCTCCTGTGTCTTTTCAGGTGCTGCAAGGCAGACGGAAAGGACAGATGATAAGGAAAAGTTGCAGTCTGAGCAGAAGGCAAATGCATCCAAAGTACACAGTTGTGTAAATGATGTTATTGTCAACATTGTGTTGATGTACTTAAAATGTATGTACTTAAAATTCATCACTGTGTTGCAAATGACAGCTGGACACTCCGAGAAGGGGCTTTGAGCAGTTCTGGTGATGAGATGCTCTAGTGAGATACTGCAAGGCAGATGTTGTTGGGAGCTCCTGCTAAATCCCTGGGTGGACCAGGTGTGATGAACCCAGAAATGCAGATGTTCAGGTGAGTCTACACGTGGGTGCATTTACAGACTGCCACCTCCAGTATAGAAAACACATTTACCTCTTCCTTTCAAAAGGGATAGCCCTATGTGTCAGACTTAAACAGATGCAGTATTTTGAATAAGTGGGTTTTCTTAATACTTTCTTTTCTGTGTTAGGATCAGTGTATAGCTGTCAGCCGTGTTGCAGGAAAAGATTTCTTCTCATAATTCACTGCAAGGAAACCAAAACACTCAATCTGTCATCAAAGTAAGAAGGGAAAGTAAGTAAGCTTTAGTCCTTGGAAGCAGTCCAGTAAGGGGCCACTTGGACTGAAAGCATGATACATTTTGAGAACTTCTAAACTAAACCTCATTTTAAAAGGAAACTTTAGTCCTCAACCAGCCCTGTTCACTCTAAATGAACAAAATGAACAACTGCATAATATGTGGTGGTTGGGGGGGAAAGCTGTAGATGCTGAATTCATAGCTCAGAGATTCATCTTGTTTTGAAACACAGAACACGATGATACCAACACCTTCCAGGGGAGTTCCTGTATGGAGGGACGGGCATTATACCATGTGTTTAAAAGGTAAACAGACATTCTGAGGATGAGGCAGAACTAGAAGGGCTGTAGCGAGAGCTACCATTCACGAGGAGATAAGAGGTGTTGCCTTTCCTAAAAGCCTCCTGCCATCCTAACAGTTGGGTTTTTTGGGTAGTTGTTAGGTTTTGGGGGTGGGAAGAGTCACTTGTCATGTGTGTTATATCTCCCCCTCCTCCTTTTCCCTGGCTGGTACCTTGGATCCTTGTCAGCTCCTGTGCTGGGAAAGCAAGACCTACCGTGACTGGCATGCAGGACAGTTGTCCTTTCTTAACTCTTAGTTGCAGTAAAGAGTTTTAAAACCGGCTCATTACAAAATGGCTCAGTGTGGTCCCAGCTCCAAGCAGCACTCCTGAAAGGCATGAGGCCTGTGTGACTCGGGAAAACCATGTGCATGGTAAAACAGAAGACTAGTGCTGTAAGACTTGATAGCTCCAGCTGCATAGCATAGCAGTGCAGTGTTATAGCATAGCAGTGGTGTCTGGCAATTACTGTGTTAAAGATTTGCACTGGTCTTTAATTTTGTTAACCCTGATGGTAGCGCTTCTTTCCTTGTGCTCTGTGGAACACCACACAGAAGAGGAGGATGACTTAGCTTATGGAAATCAGCCAAGTTGTGAAGCACTACCAGCGCTTTTTCAGGCTTAACCACTCATTTATGTTGCAGCTGTTTAGCATAGAGTGAAATCTCCTTGTTGCTGTGCAGGTGCTTGGTTTACAGTTTCATAAGTAGGGATGCAAAGAACAGGGTCTGCAACAGCTGCTGCATTCTGATCTGCAGTTCAGTTCACACTGTGCTTGTGCTGTAAGGAAGAACTGTTGTATTTTGTGTCCACCCTGGTTCCCTCCTCCCCCCAGGGAAGCTAAACTTCAGCCTTACACATTGCTTCTATTTTGAACTATGTTAATGAAGGGCCCAGGGCTATGTGCGTTATGTGGAAAGAACATTAATTTCCACATATAGAGGCCTTTGCAACTGTTTGAAGACTTGCTCTTGTCTGTGCAGTCACCATGCCTCTGCTAGTCTTAGCTGTTTCCTGTTTAGCCATGGATGACAACAGCCCCTCTGTCATGTACGTTCTTTAACTGTCATGTATATTCTTTAACTGAACTGCATTCTTTATTCAGATGCCTCTGTAGCTCTGGCATCATCTCTGTCTTGTGTGGTTACTACCATGATGGGAGGTAGCTCTCTGGTGATAAGCCCTGGAAAGCCCTGCTTGGGGCTCCGGGGATGTTGGCCATTGCTACTCATGCCAGATCAGCAGAGCAGCTGCCCTGCTCCAGAGTTTTATGGCTCCAAAGCACCCAGCCAGTTATGACAGATCCCCCACTTCTATCATCATCACTCAGCTAAACCTGGCTGATGGGGATCCTGCACTCCCCAACCTCATTGAGCTTGAGGAAGTAAATGTAAATACAAACCACATGGTGCTACAACAAAAAATAGATCTATTTTTTTAGGAAGGGAAGTTTGAGCAGTGTCCCCGTTACCTCAGGCTGACATACACCACACTGCACTGCTAGGTGGTGGGGTTTGGTTTGGTTGTTAGCAAGGTCAATCAGCATTAAAAATGTTTCTTCTATCCCAGCACTGCTGTCAGTTTAGTGAGACAATTCAAGTTGTTCCTGTCACACACCAGCTGTAAGGACAAATAACTGACTAACTTAGAGAACTCATTACACATTGGATAACCTTTCATTAAGGAGGGAGATGTGTATGTGTAATCCTAGCTTTTCTCCTTCACTGTAACAGCTTTAGCTAAAAATGGGTAATTTCAATCACTCAAATGATAATTCTGCTCAGTGTTACACCAGGTAGTTGATGTTCTTTTTTCTGTCCTAGTCATTCTTTTGACAAAGTGTTTTGTAAGCAAGAACAATGAGAAGTTAAAAACCAAATACCGCCCACATCTAATGCACGTGGCAAACCACTGGGTTGCACAGATAAAGAGAGCTGCACACATGAACACAGTCTGATAAACAATTTAAGTGTTTATTTGAAAAACGACAGCAGTACAAATGGGCAGGGGCAGACTGGGCCTACGCAGCAGTGGTAAGCCAGCCAGTACTGTTGTAGGAGCTTGTAGGATTTCCTTTTCTCTGTTGAGACTTCGCAAAGTACTGCTGTCACAGGTACAAAAAGCACATTCTTCACAAGTGCCAACAGTTTCTATAAGTGGAAGGGGCCATAAAAGTGTAAAGTGCTTAAAATATAAATCTACCTTTGAAATTTGGTTTGCATATTTAAAACGTAAAATTACGTTACTTAAGTAACACAAGGGCTTTGTAGTGATGTTTTCCTCGCAAGGCACACTCAACCCTAAGAGACTTGACACCAGGTTGGGCAGCTTTGTTTAGGCTTGCAGGCACAGCTGATGTTTGCGATACTCCTTCGTCCTTTTCTGAGGAATGCTATCGGGAGACTTCAGGACACCCTGAATTTCACCACCTCAGTACTCAGGGTAGCTGCCCTGGTTTATCAATGGGCATGAAGGCAGCCAGCGTCCTGTCTGAGGTGTGGAAAAGTGACTTCACAGAAGTTAAAACCAATGGTAGTCCTCAGGGTGCAAAGCTGCTTTATTCTGAAGCTTCTGAAAAAGCTGCGTTCTAAAGGAGAGGCACAAGGAAGTCAGCTTTGGGCCTCGGCCTGAGTGTCCCTTTGCCAATTTATCAACTGACCAAGTTTTCTTAGTAGGAAACAAACATGGTATTAAGATCAAGTGCCAAATTTCAGGTCAACTAAAAATATGCTTTTAAAAAACAGTAACTCCAAAGCAAACACAGTATTAAGTACATGTTTTCTCATCTAAATTATTTTTCCTGTCTGGAAGATCTGAAGGCAAGCTGATGGTAATCACCGGTACAAAGCTGACTTGATCCAGGAGAAGGGTGCCTCTGAAAGGTAAGATTACCTGGCATTAGAAAACAATCTACAAAACAATTCTGTGTTCTGAAAATTAGGTTTATTCTTGAGCTCATCAACGTACTTTAAATCAATACATCGAGTCAATTATTACCCTCATGATACCTCTTTCATAAAGTAGAATGAAAACTTGATACAAAATTGGTTCCAAAATGAACTAGCTGTGGTTTCAGTGGGGTCCCTTCACCCATTTTCTACATCTGAAATACCAGCAGTGTGGGCTCCATAGGCTCAATTTCACAGCAGCCTCATAGCCGTCTGATGTCAGAAGCTACTTCGTCAGGCTCTTGCACCTAATTCTCTAGCTAAAGCTTCCAGTTTTATCAGTGCACTGTAGAATGGCATCACAGACTTGGGACGAGGTCCTGATACCCATCTGCAACTGTGCCATTCACCAAGTGAGACCTACTCATTCTTACTGGTTTACAGTCATGAATTAAACCGCTACCACATTTTACAGGACCACTTTACAGAGTCAGCAAGAAAATGAGTGTGGTTTTGGGTGGGGTTGGTTTGTTGTTTTGTTTGTTTGGTTGGGTTTTTAGCAAGGACACACCATCTTTCCAGTGTCACAGTATCCTGAACTGCTCTGACAAGCCATGCACAAGCCCCATGTTCCAACTGGAAATTACTGCAGGCCGGTTCGTCTGCTCTGTACTCACCTCTGCCATGGACACTTTGCTGAACTCTTTATGTGGATTAGATTTTATTTTCTCCTCTAATTCTACTTAGTTCAAAGTTTCACACATGGCAGTCTTAAGCCACTTACTGCTGGGGGGGGTACAAAGTGTTTCTTGACTCTTCCTGCTCTAACAAGTTAGAAGAAATACTCGAACCTGACAGCACGCTTCGTGAACTGTCAGGGGAAGCATGGTCTCTTCTGACACTGCAGTTTCTAACTTTCCTGATCTTCCAGCTCTCCATTTTTCTAGCTCTGTCAGACGGACTAAGGCCACTCCTATCCCTGGGGTGATACATAAATTAACCACACTCAGAGCCATTCAGAAGCACAGCTGGTCAGCTGCATTCAAAGACATCAGCTGTGCT
The DNA here is from genome assembly GCA_026283785.1 of Coracopsis vasa. Lineage (NCBI taxonomy): Eukaryota > Metazoa > Chordata > Aves > Psittaciformes > Psittacidae > Coracopsis > Coracopsis vasa. The sequence continues at coordinate 18,789 of JANHGB010054129.1, forward strand.
TGTGGGGCCTGAAAAGAATATATGGTTCCAAGGGGTAGGTCTTCCAGAATTGACTTGGTTTGCCTTAAAATGTACACACTTGCCCATTCCAGCACTAAATCTATACTTATGATTTCTTACCTGCAGTTACTAACTCATCTTTCCACCCCTCGTTTGGAGAGCTTGCTTCTCTGAAAAATATTCCTATTGCTGGTAACACACCAACTGAGTGAATAAAGCCATCTGCAGTCACTAAGCTTTACTTATGACCTTATGCCACCAATTGAAATGGCTTGTAAGCTGCCTGCATAGGTAGCTCCTCCTTGGAGAATTCCCATACAAATTTGCAAAGTCAAATTTGAGGCCTTCCATAACAACTATAACAACTCCAACGCAGTGGGAATATGAAAAGATGTAGAGTTGTTGGAATTGTTTAGCTCCAGCTTCTCCCCTCCTCTCCCAGCAATATGATTCTATGTTAATGGTGTCTCACAACATAGTCCTTAGAAGACTTGATGAAAATCTGGCAGTCTGACAGCCAAGCTGTAGACATTTCCAATGAAAGATTTTCCCATATTCCTCTGAAATGCCTGTGTGTCAACAGGGCACTTGGAATGGGAAGTTACCAGCAGCCTTTTCACTGAATTGTTGATACCTTCTTCATACAGAACGGGGCTGCTGCTTTAAAGATTTTTTAGTTAGTGTTTTGCCTTCATCAGAGAAGCAAACAGCAAAAATAACTTACTTGTTTTCACAGGAAGGGAGGATCACCTTTAGAACTTTGAGAATAAGAGCTGCTCCAACAACTCCAACTACAAAGACTTCCATCAAACTGAAGAAGATGGGTAAAGATCGCAACCAGAATCTGCACAACACTGTCCTCAAATCTTCCACCCATTGGCACATCACCTACAACCAAACAGGTAAAAATAAAAAGACAGGTTGCAAAATAAAGCAAGTGCGGGTTTTGTAGATACTGGTGAATTGCATTGTATGGTGACAGTTTTACTGGAATTTATGTATGCTTAAGCATACATATAAGCAGGATGAAACCGACTGGTGACTCACAGCTCTTCTATGCGGTTTGGAAGAGGCAAAGGTTTAATTCTCTGCTCATCCTAGCAGAGCTCTCTGAGAGGAAAGGCCACTTTAGAAAATAAAGGACACCTGAACAGAGCAGGTGAAGGGTGAGCAATGTGGAGAAGCTGTGATACCATGGCAGCGTACAGAAGGGAAAGCATTACTGGCAGCCTGGGAGAGGGGTAGCACCTTCTCTAGCCTATCTGTAACTTTCAGCCTACTGTTCTGGCCCTCCTGTTTCAGCAGCAGGTTATAAAGTGTGTTCTTTCTGCCACAGAGAAGGCCATGATGCCTCTCCTTACCTCACCTGGAACTGAAACTTCTCAAGCTGTTGCTGTGTTTCTTACAGTGGTAGAGAGCAATGGCCCATCTCCCAGATGGGTAAAACTGACCTAAAGCTAAATGATACTTGAAATTGTATAAGCGCTTTGCTTGGCATAAATATAGCAACTCTCATGTCATGAATATCTCTGAGGTCAGAACACTGCAGGATTCTGAAGTAAAAACATCCAGTTTCTCCCTGCTAAGGGGTAATTTAGGAAGTGTTTTGTTTGTTGATTTTTCAGTTTTGTTTTGAGTGATTTTGTTGGTTTTTTTAAAGTTTACTAGAGTGTCTGTAAAAGCCTGTTCTTCTTGGTGGCTGGCTGTGGGGATTTCTTAGTCTTCTGTGGAAGTCAGTTACTGCCATATACTGCACACAATAGAAAACCCTGGTCTTTAATAAATATAAAGCAGTAAAACAGTACTCTGAGAAGTCAAATACCAGGTTAAGCAGGAATGGCAATTCCAGAAATGAGCTATTACATATTATGCTTGGTTTTGGGTTGTTGTTTGGGTTTTTTTTTTTTCCAAATTAAAAATAAAGGACCAAAGACAAAGGCCTAGGAATGTTATACACCTTCTTGACATCTTCAAATGGATGTTGTATTTGGTCTTCACATGAGGAAGATCCACTAAATCCTAACAATGCTGGGTTTATTTTGTTCTGTAAACATCCACAAAGGAGGAAAACGTAATCTTTGTATATGGTGCTGTAGAGAAAATTGAAAATGGGGAAGTTCGTTCCCTCAAACTGTAATACTGGATAACATTCAGCTTCATCCACAGCATGTTACTACAGCTTTTCCTCCTAGAAATGTCACCAAGCTGTATGTATTTCATCCCTTGGGAAACAAGAAAAAAAAAATGAGGGAGGGAGGGGAAAAAACCTGCTTTTCCTTTTTAAACCATTCTTTAAAGGTTTATACTAATAATTCAAACAAACAACAAAACTACCTTGTAAGAAGAGGGAGGTTCTATCCTAAGAGGGGTCTCTGGTAACTTGCCAGGTAATGCCTCTTCATCTACTGTGGTTTCCACTTGCCGGATGAGATACTGACTGGTAGTTTGCAGTGGATCTTGAGCATCTGAAGAAGAAAAGCTAGAGTTCAGTGGGGGGCTTGTTTTCCATTTGACTCACTGTTCAGGAAGACAAAGACATGCTGCATTTCTGTACTTACAGTACATTTCTCAAACATTTACAGCAAGAGCATAGAAGGCTGACTTTTTTTGTTTACTTGAGTAGTGAACTTGCTAAGCAGCAGTATTAAGAGTGCAGCCTTAGCTGTGCCCTTAGATTTCAGCTGCCGCCAGATTAAAAAGTGAAGAACTAGATAAAAATATTTCATCTCCTATGAGATCCCTGAGAGTTTTTAATTAAATAGAACTGAAATAAGATTAAGGCATCAAATAACTTCTCTTGCTTTTAAGATACTCAAGTTTAATTACATAAAATTATTCTCTGGTTTGGAAGTGACCCAGACAGGTATTTCCTCTCCAGTTTTTCTTTCATTCTCAGGAAAAAGGGGGAGCCTTAGAAGAACTTCCATCATAGCTCTGAGAGAGAAATTTATTCCTGTGAGATGTCTGGGTTGCAGACTGACAAGTACCAAGTGCTTCAAAGGAGAACAGATTTGAAAACAAACAGACAAAATACTTAAATGTAGAAGAGTTGAATTTAGATGTTTAACAAAACCAAACTGTATTAAAGAAAACATTTCCATACCAATGAAGAAACTATTCCACTATGTAAAACACAGGAATAATGATGTTCTTTTGCCCTTGTAAAGGAATACATCAACCATGGATAAAAAAATCTTATGTAACAGCTAAGAGAGATACCTTTTCCTGAGAGGCTGGGAAGTGTAAATAACATGTCGTTGTCCCTTGGGATGGAATACAGCATGCTCTCTTTCAAAGGGACAGTGTAGTTTGAATGTCTAAGTACTCTCAGGTCCTTTACTAAAATGTCTATTTCTGTTACTTCTTCCTGCTGAACCTATAAAAGATGCAAGTGTGTCAATATTGCTGAGTTTAAAGTAAGAGTGAAGTAGGCTGGCAAAGAAAACCAATGCATCACATAAAACTCCAGGCCATTAAGATTTAGACATAGGGATGTTAAAAACAAAAAAATGCAAAAGCATGAGGTAGTTGCTCCATGGGCTTTTACCCAAGTTTTACATAGTTTTTTATGATCCTCTTTCAGGGAGGCATTTTAGGGCATGGAAAACTCAAGTATGTAGTGAAAGTGCACTTGCAAACATTGAAAGTGTTGCTGGGGCAAGTCCGACAATTCTGCTTTTGTAGTAGTGTTGCTTTTTTCCAACAACCAAAAGAGTATGTGTTTTCCTCCTTTTCCAGTGATGCACTGGACCCATTTCACTTAATCACTGCAAGCATCACTTAATATAGAACACATTCAGCATAACTCACTACATTCAGTAACTACATTGAGGCCAAGAACTGACAGAAATCCAGAGTGTTTATGATCATAACTGCTACACAGAAATGTAACTAACAGAAAAGGAATGGAGCATGTGATAGTTTCACTCATGCTTTCAGAACAGTAGGCCAACCAATGATTTCCTTTTGCTTCAAACACACAGAGAACAATGAAGAAGCAGATGATCATTACTGTCAGCTGATAACTAATGAGAAAGATGGAAAACTTTTGATTTAAACAATCAAGGAAACCAATCAAGGAAGCTTTCGGGTTGTTCTTGCTAGGTCCCTATGAAAATAGGAAACGCATTGTGATGCCTACTTTGAGATCTGCCTCTAATTAGAGATTGTGTAACTACTGAATCAAACCAAGGATAAATTAGCCTCCTAGAAGTGGGATAAACACTTCATTAGAAAAGCTTCAAACCTCTCAATGGGATTTTTCATTAACAGAGTAAAAATTTGATGTGATGCAGATCCCTGTAAAAGAACAGGACATGCTGAGCATGCAATTAATGAAAGACCAGTGGTATTATCATCATTCTCCTGTTACAAAAAAAGGCAGCAGAACATAAGCCAGCTTCTAAAGAGCCTGCCCACATGCAAGATGCAGACATATACTGAACCAAAAATACAACATTTTTGCTGGCTTCAGGAGCTGTCTCTTCTCTTTGGAACCTCTCTGGTTGGAAAAATAACAATATTGGTGATTTTGAGAACTCAGTTCTGCACATTTCAGTCTCGGCTAGAACTGTAACCCCTCACATTCACTGGTATTTGTGCAAATACTGTCAGAATGTAGGAGGTTTTTTCCTGTTAATCTCAAAATCCATTTCACTATTTTTTATCCAAATGAATTAATTATCTTACATGCAAAATATCCCAGGGCTAAGCTCTCAGATATTGTGGGCTTTCACAACAAGCCCACCTTCCATAAGAGTTTGCTGCTATAAGCTGTTCCCCTTGCTACATGCCTGAAACCCTTTACTAGCTTGGGATAAACAATGGGGAAAACCTCAGGATTAATAACAAGCCCATGCCTCTTTTATTTATTTTGTACATTATTTGTAAATGAAGTATTGCTTGTGAGTCTGACTTTGCATATGTGCACGTTTTGAAAGAGCATGTGACACAGTGATGTTCTAACAATTATTACATTATAAATAAATTATTAAATACAAATAGAAGCATTAAAACTTGAAGACTCCTCATGAATCACCTTTGCTATTATACGAATAACTTAGGTTGGTATTACCTCCCTCACTACTGTGCTAGCCAGCATTAGCTTATGTACTTTGTGCTCTACTCACCAACCAGACGCATGTAAACCTTTGCATCCTTGGTAACAACTTGCCTCTCGTAAATTAAAACCAAGCAGAATGTTGGGGGTTTTTTTACCTGTTTTCCATCAATTTCTGTCACTTCTTCCTGAATGACAATCAGCTGCAAATCAGAACTGGATGCCAAAGGCCACTTGTGAACCATGATGCGAACACTGACGGTTCCCAGGCGCTGCTGATCTGTTAAGTTATCCAAGTTTCTGTTCTCCACTGTTAACACACAATGTCACAGTTTTCAAAGAGAAACCATCCCAACCAGAAAGCAGTACACAACCAAGGGGCAAACAGTTGCAACTCTGACCTAGATACAAAGGCATATGTAGCATTTGAATGAAAAAGTCGTTACAGAGGACCAGTAGCACTCAACCAGAGATGCCTGAACAGTTGTACAGAAGCCTGTACTATGCTGAGGTCCTTAACATTTCCAATAAACTGCTGTTATAAGATGTAGTAATCTGGCCAACAGGTAAAACAGATGCCATGACTTTTTACCAAATCAAACTTGGAGCAAGTTTCATGATACAACACAGCAGACAACAGCAGCACTGTACGATCCCCAGACTGAGGAAGCTTGCAAACAGCGTCACATCCCTGCCTTTGAGGTTTGCATTTAAGCACTCTAAGCACCACTCTTTGGCTTTGCTATTGATGCATTCCTATTTAAGTTGTCCAAACAAGTTCATAAGAGTAGTATCACAGCCCAGTCAGCCACCTGTGTAAACATCTTGATTTGCAAAACATTCCCCTTCCTCTCAATACAGAAACAAACATGCTCTTTTCCACACACACCTAGTATACTACTCAAGGCAAGTTCCCTCATACGTTTTTTTTTCTACACCCCCCCATTTTCATATGTGACTGATGACACCTCAAGCTCTCTTCCTACCCAAAACCTTTCAGCTATTTCAACAACCCAATATTCCACAAGTACAGAGAACTGCCTTTCAACCCTTGCTGTTTCTGCGTAGACTTGGTACCCTTCTACCAGCTGCCACGCCTCTACAACGGGTGAGGGCACAGCAGAACTGTAGTGCTGCATAAGTGTAAGAGTGGAGGTGACAGATCTCAGAGCATGAATATTTAACTCAAGTTTATTTCTATACACATTCAGGACTATTCTTCCTCTCTGTTAACAGGTAACAAGTATCTCAATATTCCCTTAGCGTTTTACAAATCTGAATCTACTGTTGAGGATTTAATAGGTAAACAGAATAAACATAGCAGAGGCTACTGTGCTGAGGACTCAGACCCAAACATGAAGGTAGACAGTTCTAGGTTCCTACCTCCCAGATCAAATATGTATTTTTCTCTCTCTTTCAGATTCATGTTCATACTCGTAGTCATTGCAAGCTATTCAACTATGATTTGGGAAATTAACAGGAACTACAGTAGAGTGCTCAGTAGCTCTCAGAATTAGTCAGTAAAATTGTATCTGTTTTTCTGGACTCAGTTATCTTGCAGGTAGATGACATTTTGTCTTGGTTTTTTAGTATAGAAAAAATAGAAGCAATAGAAACATAATTATCTCAGAAAAAGAGAAATTAATTACTGCTCTCCCTCTCCAGAATAGCGTCAAATAAATAATTAAACATACTTGGGAATTCGGGTTCAAGAAACAAGGTCATGGCTCAGAGAACCAATTTAGAAAAAGCATTAGTACTCTGTAAGTACATGTCTGATCATAAGGAGAGGATGACCTCAGAAACCAAGCTAGAGACTAGCTGCACCTGATCCATCAAGAGATCATTCTGAATACAACAGAAACTTAAATGAACATAATGGCACCTGTTTAATTAATTATACAGTATGCTCCGTGCATCTCAAAAAAATCACAGTACTTTCTGTACACGTTTCACAAAACGTGTAGCACCGAATCAGTGGCAAAAATAGCAGCGTCAAGATAATTCGAAGTCATTACCCGCTGCAGGACACTAGCAAAACTGCAGAGTTTGTGCTGTAATAGCCTACCCAGCAGAAACTTTTTTGTCCAGTATACACAGAAATGAGATAATTGAAAGATCTTCCTAATAATATTTCATACTTTTGTTATTGAATCTCCTTTTGGATATATGCCAGCCAACCTAGGGACACAGTTATTAGCAGGGTGGAGCTGCATCCTTCTGTTTACATTGTCTAGCTTGTAGTGCAAAACACTCTTTTGAAAAGATAGGCAGAGCCTGGATTTCAGATTAAACCATTTACATGTAAGAATGTGAATGTGACTTGAGAACAAGGCAGTAAGGTTTTTTCCACCCATTTTAGTAGCAAAATTATCCTACCTTGGGAAATTATTTGTTTCTATGACGCTCAGGTTTGCAGAGTATGAGAACACACGGTCACTGTAAGCTTTGGTTACTAGATAACAGGGAAGCCAAATACTCCAGGGGATAGGAAAAAAAAAACCAAAAAGGGAATACTCACATATTACTGTTTGACATGTTACGTGGGCAACCCTGCTTTTCATAGGGAAATCATTTAGGTATACCTGTCCATTAGCATAGGTGATATTAAAAACAACCTGAAAGACAGACAGACAGAATGAGTGTATGGTTCCTGGCACAATGCTACAGTTCTGTTCTCAGAGGAACACACCATACTGACTGACATCAGAGAAAACAATGCATTTGCATCCACACACAAACTCTATTTCACTGCACATTAATTCACTGAATAAATAGAAAAACTGGACAAACCTGTGCTTTGTGAAATTCCCCATCGCTTTTCAACATCATAACATTGACTCTGATCGTTTCCTGGAAAACAAGGGGGAGAAGAGACTTACGTTTCTGAGGAAACACATCAGCCACTGCAGGCCACAGGCAACTTTCACACACTGTCCTGACAGAATGATAGCATAAAATCCCCAGAGCACATTCCCAGGCTTTCCATCCAGCAGACAGAAGAAAGAGGGATATGCTTACTTGCTCCATCTAAGGACTGGTTTGGGGTTTTCCCCCTCTTTTTAATAAAGAGCACTGATGAGAAAGAATGACAGCTGCACCCCTTATGTATAGGTTTTTTTTAAATAAAGATAGAATAATAGTAATCAAGCTAAATTCTCAGGAGAACTTGTTTCACATGGATATAATGGAAAAGAAGCCTCTTGTATTAGCTGAAAAATAATAGAAAATACAAGGTAAAAATCAGATTCTCTATAAATGTTTTTTAAGCACTCCATTTAGTCTTCAAGATGAAGTACAATTTAATACACGTTAGCCTATACCAAAGAACACTCAGTTTTGTCAATGTCAGCAGTAATCTTATTTCTTTTCTTTGGTTATCATTCCCAGATTATACCACATGGAACACCTCCGCACTTGGAGGTAATGGGGATTTGCTTCTTTCTTTCAAAATCTATTAATTGCTATAATTTATTGACTGACTCATTCTATCCTCTCATTTTGCCCCTGTAATGTCAGGGGCTGTTTTACAGGTGGAACCTTAAATCCCTCAGGGCTGCCCCTGACAAAACCCACACACAAAAGCCAGATCTTTCTTGGATATTGCCAAAAGTGATAACTGTCACACTGTTTTCCTGAGTCACTTCTTCAAAAATAACATTAAACTCCCTATTTGCCTTTTGAAAGTCTTAAATGATTCTAATTGTGTTTCATTTTCTTCCATACCCTCAGCATCTTCTTCAGCTCTGTGTTTGAGTCATTGTTTCACAACTAACAGCTATAAAGCAAGTCATGTCTCAATAAAAAGTTTAACTCGCTCAGAATTTAAAATAGATAAATAAAAATTTAAATATATAAAAAGGGGTTTTTTTGGTATTTTTATAAAACACTAGATTTTCAACCAGGAAATACTTGAAATATACAGTACCTAACATGATATAGTCCCAATTCATGAACTATGTTGTGTTAACAGAGCTAATGCTGTGCATCACCCATTCCCTCTGGTGGGTGAAAGTGGGTGAGCTGGGATGGTGCTCTGCTTGCCTGTGAGCTTCTTGTAATAGAATCAGCGAATCAACCAGGTTGGAAAAGACCTTTAAGATCATCAAGTCCAACCATTACCCCAGGACTGCCAAGACCACCACTAAAGTGTATCACTGAGGGCCTCATCTACATGGTTTTTGAACACTTCCAGGGAGTGTGATTCCACCAC
>JANHGB010054131.1:3684-25851 GCA_026283785.1 Coracopsis vasa
AAGTTAAGGCATGCGGAGAAGAAATGACCCTGCATTTAAGGGTGTTTTGTAAGTAACTGAGCTAAGATGCTCATGGGTGGATGTGGGACTTTGCCCCTCCTCAAAGGGGCCATTCAGAACAACCTAAAGCTATGTGTGGCAACTGGTCTTTTCCAAGGAGAGGCCTGCAGGATAATACCTCTGCTTGTCCCCAGCCTAAGGAGAAAGCCTCTTTGTTTCAAGGGCATCGACAACCTTGGAGATGAGCCTGCGTTTTGAAGTCCAGACAGTACTAAAAGGTTTCTTTGCAGAAGTAATGACAAGAGGGCTCACGGTTTCCCTTGCACAGGTCACCAGGGAGAAGAAAGAGGTGAGGATGGCAAAGAGCTTGCCTATTTCCATGACATAGCACATGCCTGGCTTTGCTGTCATTCGCTTAATGAGATTTAATTGCAGGCTTCTTGCTTGCCACTAGATGACAGCCTTACCCTGTGCGCCAGGGACTTGGTTATCATTATTAGGGGGCAGGGAAATGATGCTCTTAAAGGACATGTCCTACCTGTCTTGCTTCCAAATGCCTTCTTGCAAGGCAGGGAACTGGGCACAGAGGAGCTGATGGTGCAGATCCACTCACAGAATGGAGAAGATGGTGCTTGAATTTTGGCCACACTTCAAATGGGGGGAAAACCAAGAAGTAAAAGCAAGAAATGGCATTTCTTCCAGGAATGAAAGGGTGGATTTGTTTTTAGGAGCAGCGTCTTTGGATTGCTTCTGCCAGCCTGACCCAGCGTGATGTTCAGGCTGGCAAGCTCTGAGCCCCGCATCTGGGCTCCAGGCTTGCTCTTATTGATGTTCATGGTGGGCTTCCCTGCACAGGGACCTGGCAGAGCCTCCTCCTTCCACTGAGCTGAGAGAATGAGACGTGAGGACTCTTCTCCTCAAGCATATTGCCATGGAAAAGCCACATAAGCTCCTGTTGCACTTCTTGATTGTTTATCCTCTGTGTTTTTCTTGTCTGTGGTTTAAGCCATAAAGCTTCCCAGCCTCTTTATTCTGTTGTATTGCACACTTGCAGATGTGGAAATCTGGTTGTATGGTGGTATTTTGGGCAGAGCATCCCATCACCTTCCTTCTGCAGGCTTTTGTGTTGAGGAGAAATGCAGATTACCCACAAAACATGACTTTGCCATCCTGTCGTTAGCGTGGCTGCAGCATATGAAATGATAGAGATCAGCAGGGCAGGTTTAATGGCATGAAGGCTTTCACACTGCCACTGTTAATAGTATCAAATCTGAATGTATGTTTTATGCCTTGCCTGGCTTTGGGACTTGGGAGCTGTGCTTGAAAGGAGTACAAAGTGGAAGAGGTAAATGTGAGAGTAATCGGGGACATTTTAATGTTGGAGATGGGACCCATCTCAGCTCTTCTCAGGGGGGCTTTTGCAGAAAGACCCTCACAGAGGGTTTGAGCCTTTGGTCAAGTGTTGAATCATATTTGTACCATGCCCTGCCCCAGTGCATTTGGTTTTGTTGTGATCCTGAGAGCCTTGAGGAGGCATTGCCACCTGAACATGGCTTTCCAGCTTTGTAGGACTGAAGACGTCCTCTTGGGCTGCTTCTTCCGGCCCTGCTCAAGTAAAGCAGGGTTTTACTTTGGGTTGTACTTGGTCTAATGCACTGTCCATCCCAGGGGCCTTGTCTTTGGTCAGGGAAGCTAAAGAGAACTCAGGTGCACACTGGTAGGGATGTCTCAGTGACCAGAAGCATTTTGCTGTCAGGGTGATGTTAAAGAAGCTATGAGATCATTATTGATCAGGATCTTCTGAAAGCTTGAACCACTGAATTTGTGTCTCATTGAATTCTCTTCTTCTCCTTCTCCTTTTACTTAATCTTACTCCATTATGCAATTTGTGTATGAATTTATTGCTTGTGAAAGGTGCCAGATTATGGACATTGTCATAGCAGCTGTGATTAGAAATTTCCTCTGGCAGTGGACAGGACAGTGTGCTCTGATCTCTGGGCAGGTCACAGTGTGTGTCTGTCCCTGCTGTGTGCATGTGGGAGAGAGTAAATATGTCCAAGTACGTATCATTTGAATCCATTCCTTAACAGCTGGGATTTTGCTGCTCATTTGTCATTAGCAGGGTGTGGATGCTCATGTATTTCAGATGCTGTTAAAGCACCTTGCAAACACGTCAGGTGCCTTTTTCTACTCTGTGCCTTGTACCAAAGTTTGTGGATTTGCATTTTGCAAGTATTCAGCCTAACTTTTTGACCTAAATAGTGTGAAATTGGTGACACCAAAGCCAGGGGATGATCTCCTCTAATGGAAATGGTTCTGTACGGGTTCCATGGCTTGTGCCATTGGGAAACTGAGGCAGCAAATGTGAGCAGTGTGTTTGCAGAGCTAAGGATAAATCCCAGGCCTCTTGCCTTCCCATGCTGGTGCCTGTTTCTTGTATGGACACAGGATGGTTTTGAGGTTAAGGCAGTGAGCTGGACCTCAGGAAGCATGGGACGGTGCTGTGCAGAGTAAGGTTTGCTGCTTCCTTTTGGGTACTATCCTTCCTGATCCCTGGGAACACCTGCCTGGGAGCTGAGCCAGTGCGGACTGCAGGATTGAATTCCCATCTCTCAGGAGATGTCTCTTTATCCAACACTGCTGCTTGGGAAGTCTCTGTTTCTGCCAGGCAGTCCTGGATGTCTGTGCCCAAGAGCATCACTGGTATTACTCAATTAAGATCTCCAGGCTGGTACCAATCACTGAGCTGTGAGCAGGTGCTGACAAGGAGCAGATTTAGCTCAGTTTTGCTCCTGAAAACCTGCTAACATCTTGGTTCCATTTCGATGCATGTTGGCTCAGCTTGGAAGGAGGTGGGGATGGATGCACTAGAGCACATGGAGGGCTATCAGGACAGGGATGAGGGGGCAATACCACCAAGCATCAACACACTGCTGTGCCTCACTGCAGACTCAATTCAGCCTCTTGCCTGCAGCACAGAGCCTGCCCCAGGCAAGATGTGCAAGGAGAAGACACAGGGTCATGTATAGCTCCTTTGTGCAGTGTGTTACACATGCACACAGCAGCCGTAACGCTGTGGTTTGTACAGCTGCTGGGTAACCCCTCCGAAACAGCCTTTCCTGGCTGTGAGCATTGCTAACATCTCTGTTTTGATTAGGGTGCTAATACATATTTATACTTCTTTCCACCTATCATCTGAGGAAGGAATGTGTTTTACAAGTGCTTAGTTAGCTGGTTTTAATGGGCATAACGTACAAATAATAACAATGAGAGGGGAAGGAGGTAATACATGGAGTGGAACTCCTTAATGACTAATAAATAATAATTAATGAGTGAACAAAGTGCTAATTGAAGTGTATGAGCTTGACTAGCCATGAGTGTTCTCAGATGGCTGCAAGAAAATCACTGCTTTTCAAAGTACCGGTAGAGCATTTTGAATTCTATTAAATATCATCTCCATCCTTGATCTTTAAAGGCTTTCATGCTATGATGTTGCATGAAGGTACCTGCTAGCCATTTTCAGCAGAGCTCTAGAAACTTGCTGGAGGCTCATCTTGGTGTCTGAAGTACTGTTTTGGTTGATATTCTTTTTCAGTAGCTAGAACATGTCTGTCTCTATCCAACACCCAACTGTGTTCAGTTGAGTGCCATGTCCTTGCTGGGCCATATTCTGGGTTTATTCTCACCTATCTCTATTTGCAAACATACCTTGTATTAACTGAGAGCTGAGGTTGGGCTCTGTCCCAGGGTGTTGGTGTGTGCACATGTTCTTGTGTGCCAGTATCTGTCTCTTCATGATGAACTGTCACTGTAGGCATGGCTTCCTGTTTATTACAGTTTGCTACTTGTCCTCATTCTTTGAGGGAATTATGCACTAGCACTGCTCACTGCTCTGCTTTGTTCTCTACAGCTGCCTTTTCCTCTTCTGTGTCTTTCTCTTTCCCTCTTTTCCACTATTGGGATGCTGAACTGGGATTCCTTGCTTGTGAGAGTGACTTTTTGGGCACTGTATATGTGGCAGTGCATCTTGAAGCGTAGTGGACCCACAGGCTTGCCTGCCAGGGCTGTGCTCCTTGGGTGAAGGACCATGTTGTGTGATGCCCCTGGCCTCGATGCCCTCCTGCTCTGATGCTTTTTGACAGCTGTGGCTGCATCCAGGATCTGAGCAGGAGCACGTCTCAGTCCCCTGCTCTCGTTTCTGGCTCTGTTGCAAAGGATGAAGCTTTCCAACACATTAAATATCCTTTTGGGAAACATGAACAGAAAGCTCCATCTCCCAGCTGTGTTCAGGCAAGTCTTTGCCCTATGCTGAGGGCTGCTGTGGGGCAGTCACTCGTGGGTGCCCTCAAGGAAAGCATGGATGCTGTGTGAGATGCTAAGCAGTGGCTCTTCATCTCTCTGTGCTGGTCATGCAGTGTCTCCCCAGCCTGTTTCCCTGCTCCCGTTGAGCCAAAGGATGCTGGCTGCTTGTCCTGGTTTTGAACAATGGTCCTGGCTTCTAAAGACCTGGTCTTGTAACTGGGCAAGGAGACACCCAAAACTGTTGCTGGGGAACACAAAGGTGATGGGGCAGAGCAGGAGAGATGGACACTGGAGATCTGCTTGCATTCCTAATGGAGAAATAAGGAATTGGATGAAACCCCCTCACTGTACCAAAAGAGAGCCCCAAATCCATGAGCTTTTCTCTTCCCCATCCTGCTTCATTCCTTGCAAACACTTTGGACAGGCTCATCCTCCTCCCCTGTGAAGGGCAGGGGTGCTGTTTAGATTGGAACTTGGACAGTGGCCAGACTGTCCTTTTCTAGTCCATTTTAGATCATTTGTTGCCTTCATGATCATGTCTAGGACTAGGGCTCCTAGGCACATTATACACATTTTATGTGGTTGCATTGCTCTTATGTTCCTATCCTTTAGCAGAGAAGCAGGAGAATGCAGTTAGCAGGGGCAGAGCAGGTTTTGCTGTGTCCAGTGATGCTCCAAGCTCAGCCTGCTGCAGGCAGTGAGCACGGTCATTCCCACACTGCGCCCATAGTGTGGATACAGCATCTCCTGCCTTTCCTTCTGCATGAGCAGCATCACCAGGATTTCAGAGCCTGGACAGCCCCTCTTGGAGGACCATCTCCAGCTGCATTGAAGTTTGCAGCTGAACTTTGGTTGTTCCTTTTGTTTGTTTGTTTTAATATGAGCTTGTTAATTATGCTAAGAAAGAAATCTGTGTTTGTTCTTCTAAAAATAACAAATCCTTAAAAGCTTTTGTGCCTGAATAATCTCAATTTGGCGACCCACAAACCATAGGCAGAAGCATAAAAGCAATCATTTTCTTTTTGTCTTAGGAAGCAGATGGCTCAGTTCAATCTCTGTGACATCCTCCAAATGGAATTGTGTTGTAGACATTCAGCAAGAAACTAATTTCAGGAGTTTGGGAGAACTCAGGAAGGGTGAAGGGACCAAAACTGCAAATTATGTATTTCAACAGGGGACAGGAGAGAAGATGTGGGAGGGAGAAAGAGGGAAATCATAACTCAGAATTTATTCTAAGCTTTTCCTTTCTTCTATGCAAAGAAATACCAAAATTTGCATGCATATTCAGTGCTCCCATTTAATAACACATTTTTGTTGGTCTGTTCTTGTTGGCCTGAAGTTAATTGAACAACTCCTTCAAGCTGTTTGTGATTCATGTTGTGGCTATTCAGCACATACATCAGCTGGCGATGCTGCGCCTCCTGATATGTGACCACAGCAGCGTGAATGTGGAACAGTGTGTTTGCACATAATGTTTGCAGATGAGCAGTTGTATGGCTGGAAATGTGCAGCTGCAAATATGTGAGTGGCTGAGTGTAAACCTTGGGTTTGCCTGACCTGTGAAGCCCAAGCATTAGAGGTGGTTCTGTGAGGAAGACTTCAGTTTGAAGAAAGATGGAGAGGAGGAAGAGGATGGCTCAGATCAGTCCTTGGGGGCATTCAGTCCTGACAGCATTGCTGTGCTTGAATGCAAGAGGGGAAGAGTGAGGGGGAACAAATTCTTCCCTGTGAGGGTGCTGAGGCGCTGGCACAGGTGCCCAGAGAAGCTGTGGCTGCCCCATCCCTGGCAGTGCTCAAGGCCAGGTTGGACACAGGGGCTTGGAGCAAGCTGCTCTAGTGGAAGGTGTCCCTGCCCATGGCAGGGGTTGGAACTGGATGAGTTTTAAGGTCCCTTCCAATACAAACCAGTCTGGGATTCTATGAGTTGGTGGAGGAAATAAAGATGCATGGGAAGAGGAGAATGGATTTCAACCTGATCAGCAGTGGCTGACAGAGCAGAAGGACATGGCTGAGCCCATGGGGTCCTTAGGGGAGATGGATGATGGAGAGGTGTGATGCTCCTGCAGCCTGGCTGGGCTGTCTCTCACTACTCGCACCAGGAGGTGGTTTTGCTTCTGTTTATGGTGGGTGAGGAAGGTGCCTGATATCAGCAGAGCTGTGGGAAATTGTGGCAACTCTAAATTGTGGTGACTCTATTGCTGTAAGTCACACGCATCATATAGCAAGGAACAAAATTGCTGTCTGGAGTAGATGAGTGCTGTGGGAACAGCTTGGTGTTAGCCGCTCCAGTAGTGCAGGGCTGGGAAGCAGAAGATGGAAGGAAAAGGCTGGAAAGGCCTCAAGGACTGATAGGTTTTAAATTTCATAAAGCCACAGAGTTGAATCTCTGGCACTTACCCACTCACCAGTGATGATTTCCATCCTATTTGTAAGGATGCTTTCGTGCTAACTGGGATGTCTGTGCTGCTGTGTGGTGAAAGCAGGGGATGCCCCTGGTCTCTTGAGCATCCTTGGACAGTCTGTTAACCATCCTGTGTCTCAGTTTCCCCATGATGGATACCAATGTTGATCCTCCTTTTAGGATGTACTTTTGCATCATCCACCATAATTTTACAGGGTGCTTGTGAAGTTAATAAATATTGACCTGGCAGTGTGGTGCCTCTGAAGGGAAGAGGGTATATGGGGTAGGAAATGTCAATGTAGGAGCATGTTTGGTCAAAGAATAAAACAAGCAGTAGAACAGAAAGATGAAGCATAAAAGAGGGAAATGGAAGTGTGTTCTTATTTATGCTCTAAACAAATCTCTGCATATATTATTTTGTTTCTTCCCAGGGCAAACTAAGGTAGAATTAATGTAACAAGGTCTGACACATTAACAGAGAGGTGCAAAGGTTTGTGGAGCTGTGGAAGTAATTGCTTTGACTCTTGCACTGGAGCTTTAGGATAGCTGAAGAGATGGATGATAGTTTTTCTGCCTCTGTCGTTGTCTCCTTGCTCCTGTGCATCACCTAACACAAAGCATCACCCCTGCAGGCTTTGGAAACTGTAGTAAATTGTCATCTTGCCATTACTGACTCTTGCTCTAACAGCCAGTTTGTATTTCCATAGCCTGCAGCTGCCATCACAGACTTCCCAAAGAAAGGAAGGAGTTTTATCTATTTGCTCCTCAATTTCGACATTATTTTATACCCTTTTGTCCAGATGGGGATGGTGCTGGTGACGCATTGATTCCATGCCACGAGAGAGAGCTTGTTAAGAGCTTTGTCACTGTCACTGCATTGCTGCAGGCTGGAATCTGCTGTGCTTTATCCATTTCCCCCTTTCCCTCCTCCACTAAGGGCTGTCCTTCCAGACCACTTCGTTGGGCAGGCTTTGGAGTAGCTCTCCCAGTCCTTGAATTGCTCTGGTCTGTCTTCCAAGTCCATCTGCCTATAAGGTCATAAGTATTCCCTATTATTCCCTTGCAGGGAAGTGTGTTGGGTAGTTTTATTAGGTTTTGTGATCTGTCACACCAAAATACTGCACACACCTTCCACACTTCAGTCTAAAGCAGGAGTTTCCTGGGTTTAGCTGTTCCTCTGCAACATCCAGCACTCCTGGATTGAAAAGCCCTTTAATATGAATTTTAGCTCAAGAGAAAGGTCTCTTTGGATGGAAAATAAAGCTTGAAACCATGGTGCTAGAGCTGACCTGGAGGGTTAAATGCAGCCCTCACCCCTGGAGTACTGAAGTAGCTCAGATCCAAAGTTTTTGTGTGGCCACCAGTCATATGTGCCAGTAGCTTCCATGGCACAGAGGTGTTCCCCTGAGGAACTAAGATAACGTGTCCTGTGGGCCTAGGGCATACTGTGTCACAGCCTGCTGTGATTTATGAGCAGTCACTACCGTTCAGTCTTGGATTATGTTGGCTTTTAACAGCAGAGTAACCCGTTCCAGGGGTGAGGGACCTTGCATCTCCTTGTCCCTTCTCTGAGTGTCCCCTCCTCTTCAGATAGGAGGAAAAGACATCTTTGCTCTAATAACCACTGTGCTCTTTGAAGATGGGTGAAGTATGTGAGCTCCAATCTGTTATTTTTGGCTCTGCTGGGAGGATTTGGCCATTTCAGTTCACTATTACTGATCTTTGTGTGTGACATTCACCCTATAGCTGTGGAACATCTCTTGTTGCTGACCTCTGAACAGCCTTGCAGTGTCATGTATGGCAGAGCTGTCTCTGTATGGCTGATTGGCTTTGAGTCTTGGTAGCCAGGGAGGAAAAGTGGAGTGGAAAACCAAATCCTGATGAGCAGTGAGGGTGATTGCACACTTTGCATCTGCATTTACCTTCCTAGATAGTCCCAGGAAACGCAGAGAAACAGGAAGCACAAACATCAGCAGGAAAACCAATGGTCTTAAGCTAGTTTTGAACTTCAAAGAAACATCCAGTTAGTGTTTAAGGCAAAATTACAGGCTTTGTTATCCAAGCTCCTCAGTGCCATGGGGCTGCTGTTCTGGAGCTGTGCAAGAGTGGGTTGGCTTCTCTTTGCTGTCTGTATCATTAATGCTAAAGCCAGTGTAGTTCTGATTTTTTAAACATAACATTTTTGCAATGATGCATGAAGCAGAAAGGCAGTTGTTTGCTTTTCCCCTTCTTCCCCTCTGCTCTGATAACCAGCTTTAGCTTTTTTGCATGCTGTCAGCTCAGGAAAAATCATGTTGAGACTTTAAATGGAGCAAACAGGATGAGAGAATCATTAGG
Source organism: Coracopsis vasa (assembly GCA_026283785.1). Lineage (NCBI taxonomy): Eukaryota > Metazoa > Chordata > Aves > Psittaciformes > Psittacidae > Coracopsis > Coracopsis vasa. The sequence goes on from JANHGB010054131.1 coordinate 12,725, forward strand.
AGGGAAAGAAATAAGGAATGTTAAAGCTATTTGAGTTTGGTTTTGGAGTTGCACAGTGGTGATGTCTTATCAGACAAGGTCAATACTGGACAGGAGATGTTATAGGATCTGGAAGTGGCAACTGTAGTGATGCTGGTGTGGGTATACGGTGGGACTGGACTGTTGGTTCCAGGAACAAGTAGACTTTTCTGCTTAGCTTGAAAAATCAGAGGGAGTTAACTATAGAGATAAGACTGTTTGCTGGTACTGTTCTGTCTCCCAGTCCCTCCTGAACTGGTTTAGAAGTAGTCGGATCTCAAACCAGTCTTGAGAGCTCCAGTATTGTCCAAGAGAAAAGCAGCCTCTGAGTAGCAAGTACCCAATAGGCAAAGCTCACTCAGAACTGAAGCATTTAGAAACAGGATGCCTGGAATAAATCCTGGGGGATCAGTTAAATGCTTGACACAGGAGACACCATGGCTAGCAGTGTTTTTGGTCTCCCTATAGCCATCATGCTGCTGTGATTAGGAGTACACAGAAAGCTGGTGCTCAGCTGAACTGGTGGCTCTCAGGAGCACAGTGTGGTTGGCAGTATGTGAGATGCCACCAAGCCAAGTAAGTCAAATCTTCATGTGTTATTAGATCATCAGTCAATGAAATGAACGTGGCTCCTGTCCCAGCCCCACTTCTCACTCTTTGACCATTAAAGTTTAAGAGGTGTTCAGTGTTTCTTTAGATTTTCATGAAGATCATACCTGTAACAGAGCTGAGCCTTCATTCAGCGCTCGATTGAAAGCCCACAGAAATCAGTGGAGGAACTCCTGCTGACTTTGGGTTGTGGTTCATGGTCCAGAATGTTGTCTGTTGTTTCAGAGAGACGGTGAATTTTGAGCCTGGAGGCTTCTTTTCTTTAATTCAGAAGGATGTAGATGGCAGAGATATCAGTTAATTCCTCTACCAGTTCATTAACTTGCTTCAATTCACTATCACTTTACTCAGCAAAGCACGTTTGGGCAGCTGAAAGGCATTATTGAAACAGTGCTTCCTACTCCTCGCCTGTATTGATTGCCCTTTCACATTGCTGCTGGGGATGGGGAATAAGGTGGTAATGCCATGAGAAATGTCAAGCACACAAATGCTCTATTAGTTTGTACAAGCAAAGGGCAGAATGCACACAGCACCTTTGCTTAAAGGCTACATGGGAAGTAAAATCCACAATGAAATGATGGTGAGGCTCTGGTATAGACCTATAGTGGGTAAGAAGTTCAAAGCTGCTACTGCAGCAGGTATCTACTTGGCAGAGCTGGTTGCTTTCAATGGCTTGGATATTCAGCCTCCTGTGATAATGCCTTTATCTCCCCCCTGGGGCATCTGCCCTACCATGCAATGTCCATGCAGGTGACAGAGATAAAGGCTGCCAACACAGCATAGCCCTTTGGGGAAACAACCTCATTTCTCCAGGGGCCTTTGGGGAGGGTGATAACTGGTAATGAACCATGTTATAGTGGGAATGGAAACCATTATGCTCTTGATTTGTAAGGATGCCTGACCCCAGGAGAGCCTTTATGATGGTCAGTGCCTTGAGCTTTTGGAAACTCTTTTGAGCTTTCATGTTTAACCCTGTTAACCCTGTCTTTGCTCGCTTAACACTAGTCTGGTTTTGTATTTAACCAAGTCTGGTCACCACAAAGGGAAAGTGTAAAACTTCAAAATGTGCTTAATAATGATTTAAAATAAACTAAAAGGCTCATTATTTTACTGAGGAGCTGTGGGCCTTGTGAACTTGAAGGCACGAGTAACGAGAGAGTTTTTCCTTTACAGGTTGCCAGGCTGAATTTAGTCACACTGTAGGAAAAGCATGTCCCAGGTAACAGTTAATGTTCTTTTATTCCCACCTGAAGCCACAATAAATCCTCTGTTGACATCCCAGTTGCTCTGACAATAATTAGGGTGCTACTGGCAGCCTTATCAAGAAGAATAAGCAGCAGAGGAAGAGCCTGTGACTGCTTCTGCAATGGTGACTATTTACATAGGAACCCTTGAGGAATAATTGATAGGGGAGGCTGTTGAGCTGATGCTGCAATGTAGGGGCCCTTGGTGACCTTTGGAGTTAAATAGCAATGGTGGGGGAATACGGTTTCTCTGCCTGCAGACTTCTCTGGAAGTGATAGATTAACACCTGTGTGTAAGTTTAGATCCCCATTTCCTAGACCACACTTAGGATTGATGCCTTTATTTCACCACCATAAATATATGGTGGTGGAACCCCGGAGGAGCTTATGCATTTAACATCAGCCAGAATCTAATCTCCACAGACTCCGCTTAAGGTCTGGCCCGTTTTTAACACCAGTGAGGCAGTGTTGACACCTTCCTCAAAGGTTCTTACAGTTTTGCTTGAAACTAGCAATAGTTCCATGAAAATGTCATGCTAAGATTAGTTCTCATTTAATATCTTCTCTGTTTTAACATTCCAGCTATTTGGAGCTTGAGTATAAGGACTGGGTGCTTGTTTCTGAATTGGCTGTTTTCTTGGACATGAGCATGAAAAGAGACTTAAGGAGGGTGCACTCCCTTTGCATTGGGTAAGAGGAGAAAAGCAAAACCAAATTATGAATGAATTTCTGAGCCTTTTGGATGAATGTGCTCTGTTTTCAGCCTGAGAAGGGGCAAATGGCTCACTCCTTGGCACAGATTGGAGGGCACTGATTGAAGTTCCTATATTTGCTACTGTGAACAAAGTTCTTGGATTTTAGCTGGCTTTTTATTGTAGCGTTTTAGGGTTTGTGAAGTAAACCCATGACCACTTTGCCCTTTCAATAATTGGGCTATTTAGTCATTTTGTAGCTCCTTCTTACAGCACAAGTGAGATTCTGTCTTCTCCAGCAAAACAAGCATGTGTTATTTGAGCTAAAATAGCCAGAGAGGGTATGTGACAAGAAAAGAGCAATCCTGAATCGCTCCACTGGAGGGAAGTGTTTGACGTACAGTGTCGAAAGCATCAGTGTAATTTCTTTCCTTAAATCTATATTTTTGCTTCTAGTACATATAATGGGAAACTACAGGAAAAAAAGCAAGTGATGCCCTTTTTGCAGACTACTGCAGCAAATCCTGCATCCCTGCTTCCAGCTCAAAACAGGCACTTGAGTCTTCCAGGACCACCTCTCTTTGAGATGCTTTAGGTTCTGGGAGAGTTAAAAAGTCAGAATAAGCTTCTGGGGATCTATTGCTTTTTCAGAGCTGATTGAATTAATGCCATTATCTCATTTGACCAAGACCTTTGACATTGACTGAGTCTATGATATGTGGAAGTCTTGGTTATGTGACCTAATGACAGCCTGATCACTTTTAGAGCCTGAAAGGACATGTTTTAGCTCTTACTTGTAATTGTTCTCTGCCTATCAAACCAGTCCTGTTCCCAAATGCTTTCTCAAGCTATATTAGCTGGTACTAACATTCCTGTTATTAAAAACCCTAAATCTGGGGGGATGAGGGAGGGTGGGATGTAGAAGTAGCAGCCCTGCAAAGTGGGCATATGCTGGGTGACAAATGACAGACTGTTGTTCAAGGGGCATGGTGCTGCCTCAGGTATTTCCTCTTGGGAATGAAACCTGGGATTTCTAGGAGGTTCCAGTCCCAGCATGGCTGTGTGCACTGGTGAATTTGCCACCAGAAGGTGTTTGATTTATGAGTGGTAATGGAAGATCGAGCTGAGCCCGGGCTCGGTTAGTGCATCCTGTGCTGTCAGGAGACATGAGTACACTAGTGGTCACTGTTACATTAAAGAAGCACTAGCTGTATGAAATCGAATAAGATGACAGATCTAATAGGGAGGTTGCTGGGTTGGGTTTTAAGGGATATTGGTTTAATTCTGTCCTTTTTCACAAGTTCATTTTGTCCTTGAATAAATGACCAAAGGAAGCCTCAGCCCATTTGAGATTTTACATCTAGAGGTGATTCTTGGCTGGGTCTAGATCATACAGCCCACAGGAAAGCAAGATGTGGGAACCATGTGGGGCTGAATCTAGATCTTAGCCTCTGTGTTTCAATTACCTGTCTGCAGCATAAGGATGGCAGCTTAGAGCACTCCTTTGGGAATGCTCTGTGGATGTATTTAAGATGGTGAGCAGAGAGAGGTGATGCTGCAGAGAATGGAGTTAATAGGGGTGAGCTGGAGGAATGAATTAAGACACAGGTTAAAAATTTGGGGCACGTATTAAGGCAGACATTTGCTTGTAGATTGTTTCCTCTGCTCTGTGAGCAGACAGACCAGCTCCCTCTTGCTCATAACTGCAGAATTATCTCCTTCAGTCACTGCACATGGAGTGACTCAGTGGTAATTTCAGATTCTGAGGCAGGAAAGTGCTGGAGATACTTTTAGCACTGGGTGAGCAATTGGCACCATGAAGGCTGCTGTGGTGAGTGGGGCTGGGAGCACATCTCATCTCCTCTTGTGTACAAGCTCCAGCAACTTTTTCTCCTTAATGCTCTTCCTTTTATCACTTAAAAATTCCAATCAAGAGTGCCAAGGATGTAAATGCAGCCAATCTGTTAGAATAGCCCTCCCTTTCCACCTGGACCAAGTCTAGAAGCCTTACCTCAATGGGTGTGCTTTGCATGGCCTTGTAGGGTGCTTTAAAATCACAGTCAGAGGGCACTGATGGACCAGGATAGTGCTCTGCTCTCAGCAGTGTCTACTAAAGGACTGCTGGTCTCTTCTCTACTGTGGTATGAATTTATGCCTTAGCCTCCTGTCTACAGTGATACTGACCCTGTCTACAGTAACTGACTTTGGGGAGTGCTTGGTGGTTTAAGTAACTAAAGTGCCGTAAAGTTCCTTCTGATTGTGTCAAGTACTGGGTCTGGGCAAATTCTGTTATTACAATACAGAACTGCTGCTTTGCTTTAAGAACAATAGTTGAGATAAATCTGGACTCTTTGCAGAGGGCCAACAGTTAAATGTGGCTGAGACTGTGCTTGTGAGGATAGGAGGTTTTGCTGCAATCAGTGTGTGGCTGCAAGGCTCAGGACTCCCCCAGCTTTAAGGTGATGGAAGAAGAGGCTGCAGTTCAGGCTGACTTTCTGGCCATCCTGGCTATGTGCCACATAGAGTATAGGGTCCAGAGACTGTTTCATGCATTTAACGTGTGGTTGATGCCCACACGTGTGCCTTCCTGTTCTTGGTGTGGGGTATTCTGCGGTTTGGCTTTAAGTAACTGGGATCTCTGAGGAGCAAAAAGCTCTGTGAAAGCTTCTCTAAGGGAAACTTGATTGCTTTTGTGTTGGCTACAACAGAGCATTACCATGTAGGAAGTGAGCTTGTTCAGCCAGTGGGCAAGAGGCAATGTGCCCCTTCCTCTCTGAACTGTGATGTTTGCAAGGTAGGGATGAACCAGAAAACCTTCAGGATAAAAACTTGCCTTGGTTTTCACCCTCCGGGTGCAGCAAGGGTAAAATTCTGCTCTATGCCGTCCTCTGCAAACCTGAATAAACCTCCCATAGGACTTCAACACCCTGATGGTCCCAGAGCTTTGGGATTCTGGGAGGAGTCACCTCAGGAGTGATGCAGGAGTGCCTGAGCAGCACTTCAGCTCCCTGCCTGTTCACAGCTGTTGCCTGTGCCCTGGGAAGCAGCAGAGACGTTTTGTGTGCTCTGCTCTTCACAAGGAGATGATTTCTCTCATTTTTTGTCTCTTGAAGTGGGAAGGCTTTCATCTTCCTAGCAGTGACTCAAATAAAGCTTGAGTCACAGGGAGAGAACTCTTCACCATCTGATGGCTCCTCTGTAATCTGGGAAGAGCAATTTGGGAAGTGTTGGTTTAGTCCCTACTGGGACTGATGTCTGCATCACAAAAATCCCTTTGCCATTTGAATAGAGAGGTGAAATGGACTGTGAAGACTGCTCTCTTGTCAGCTCTAGAGGCAGTGATGGCTTGTGATTTCAGGGTATCAAATGTAAGGCACCTTGATAGGGCAGAGGGAAAAGATCACATTGCTGGGGTGCAGCCTGCAGCTGCTTTGTGGCCAAAATGCTCATTTCTCTGCTTAGAATAACCAGAGTATGACAGGAATACATGGATGCATGTGTGTGAATGTGCTGAGCCACACACCCGTGCACATGCCCTATCCACATGAAAGTGTGCACAGGGCATATGAGGAGAAGAGAAATAAGAGTGAGTCAGCTCCAAATGTTGACAGATGACAAGAAAAATCCCATTTAGTCAAAGCATCTGAGGAACCTCTGGGAAGCCGACAGCTTGACTCTCAGCCTTGAGACGTTCATTGGTGACCTGAATCATATCATAATGAGACCTGTCTCCCTCTTTATTCCCCCTTTTTACAGCCTTTTATTTGCCTGCCTTATTTTCATGGCCACATCACAGCTCAAATCATTTTACAAGACGGCTCTGCCTAATCTGACGCTCTGTGCCATGTGTATCTTGTTGATTACAGACCCTCTTAAGATGCCATTATGAGTGACTCCTTGCATGCCCTCCTGTCAGCAGCTTTTCCCTTCCTTAAGCCTCTTGAATGTCTTTGCTCATGGGATTATAAGCCTTTCAATAAATACAGTGTGATTACTGAATTAGTGTGAACTTTGCTCTGGGATTGCCAGTCACTTACTATTTAGAAAGCAGCAGCAATCAAAGGCACCTGTAGGTGGTCTTTGCCAATGTTTGATGGAGGCCAGAAAAGTGGAACAGAGTAAGTCTCTATTTCCATGTAAATCGTGTTAGGAGATGATGGTAAAGGAGAGTTTGGTCTTGGTTGATGTCGGCTTTCACGCTCCAGGTGGTAGAAACCTCTTTGAACATGGAGGTAAATGGTGTGACTGCTGTTTTCAGCAGCAACCACACAAAAGTAGATGAGATGCATCTGAGTCGGCATTTATCCCCTTCATTTTAGACCACGCTGAACAAGTCTCTGATTTCTCCCTGCGTCAGTTCTTGTTTTGGGTACAGGGATGTGAGGACATTCCAAAGGGTCCCCTGTTTGACTTGCACTCTTAAGATGATGGGATTGCTTTGAAAGACTATATCCACATTTTAAGATAAATCCTATGCAGGGATGCTTGAGCATCTCAGAAGTGCTGTGTTTAACACCAAAGCCCAATCTTGATTTATGTCTTACTTTATTGTGCAGGCTATTATTAGAGGACATCATTAATTGCTTGTTCAGATCTAATGTTACACATTTTGGATGATGCTTTGAAAACACTGAAGTGGGTTAGGCAACACGTCCCATTGATTCCTTGTGCATCCTATATTCCTGGAGTAGTTGGCTGCTTTTGGGAAACCTCTTAAGAGCCCTAGGAGAAAAAGAAGCAGCAGGTAGGGAACTGCAAAGCAAGCACCCGGTGTATCCGGACGGGTAGCTACTCTCGGTCTGCGTTTGGCAGAGTACCTACAGTAACAGCGAATGGCGCAGGAGGCATGTGCTGAGGAATGCACTTTTCTCCTTGCTGGAAATCAAAAGCTGATTGCTTCCCTCTGCTGCAAACTGGCTTGAAAATGAGTTTGATTTGATTTGAGTCAACCTTCTGAAAACCAATCTTGGTTTCAGGTTGCAGAGGGGAGATGTTTATGGGCTTGGGCAAGCTGCAGAAAATGGTTGTGAAGGGTCAAGCTGGGTCACACTTAACCACAGCCTGACTGTTTGTGTGTGCTACAGGCGCATGTCCTGGAGGGTTATTAAGGGGCCCCAAAGACTCATCATTTCTATAGACCCGAGTTCCAGTGGTGCCTCAAAGGACTTGTGTTTGCATCTGTTGTGGTCCAAGCATTTTGTGTATGGAGCAGGCTGCAGCAGATCTGGTTAAACCCTATAGGAGAGGGATGTTCACTTCCATCCAGGAAAGCGTGGATGCAAGTGAACTTGCACATAGCTATTGGAGGCACTGAAACTGTAGATGGCAATAGTGCTGTGTGCTTTCCCTTTCATGTCTGTGATCCTGGTAAGGATAAGTCTCCAGGTGAGTTGGCTTTTTGACTATTACCATGAATTTAGTGGTATTCTTCTTAAAACCTGTCTGTAGGGAAATGTTTGCTTGGGGATGACAGTTACTTTTATGCCTTAGGCACTGATTTGATAAAAACAATTAGTACCATTCTGATAGATATTAGTGTTTTGGGAAAGATAATATCAGGGTTTTTTAGAGTGGAATTCCTTAGTATTTAGGAGGCCATTGTTTAATAATGGTTTTTAGAAAATTACACTGGAAATTAAGTATTTCAAAGAAATATTGCCCCTTCCCCCATTAATTTGTCAGAAAATTGTGAGACTTTGGGGGGTTGTTACTGCTTCATTCCATAACATAGCAAGCAAAAACTCCTGAAGCTTCATTGTAAGTTGGTAATGAGGACAAAAGGGCATGGATGAAGCTGAATGCTCCCATTTTGGGCTAATTTCTTACTGTTCCTTAGCTGAGTGTTGGCATCGTGTGTTCCACACTGGTAGCTTTTGGTGGTGGTAAATGATGGTGTCTCCACCAATTATGGATTGGGCTTCCCCCCCTCTTCCTCCTCTATTCTTTTGCTCTCTGGCTTTTAGGATAATCGTGGGAGGTCAGGACAGCTGTGGGTGGAGGGTGTCCGGATGGTGTGTCCTGCAGTGAGGACAAGTGAGGTCTTCAGATCCCACAGGAGACACTGGTGTGTTTCTGCAAATGGCAATCATTTGGCAGATGTTGGACTGTGATTAAACCCTTCAGCTGTGTTACATGTGTAAGTACAATGCAAGTGCAGTTTTCCAGCCATGCTCTGAGTATTGTAATGATTTTTGTTAATGTAGCAAATACTTTCTATTATTTAATACTTTCAGGTGGGGTTTTGCTTCCTCTTCTACATCTTATGGCGTTTCACCGCTGTGTTAAATTGCCTGTGGACTTCTCCCTGTGCATGTTAATGGCAGATGAATGTGTCTCATGAATGGGTTTCCATAGCTGCAGATAGCAACTGAGATGAGCAGAACCCCATTTGCCTGCACATCTGCAGTGGCTGCAGCTATGTCCATGTTGTGTACATGTACAAATGTACTCTTGTTTTCAGATCAAGGTATGGGAAGGCAAGATCTTGAGCCTCATGCAAACAGGTTTAGTGGAATGTGCCCCTTGAAGTCCTGTCTGCTGTACAAACAAGAGGGGTTTAATCTCCCAGGTGGTTTGGTGGGAGGTGGCTGGTGCTTTTAGCTGCAGAATTCCTCAGAGGGATTTTTCCCTGGTGCTGCAGGCTATGTCCTGTATCTACAGGAGGCTGGTTTGGGATCAAACACTAGTAATTGAGTCTGTTCTTGGTTGTTTTATCCTCTACTCCCATAAAGAGAGGATTCTTTACAAGCTGTATACAACTTGCCTTGTCCCTCCTTCCTGTGTCTCTTCCACCCCCTTTGCTCTTGGTTTTCTTAGACCATCTTAAGGCTTCCACCACACTTGGGCTCTCTGGTGTTTGAAGTTTCTCCTGTAGTTGAAAGGAACAGCAACACACCTTTGCAGAGCAAAAGGCAACCCTGTTGTGGCAGAAAGACAGGAGGTTTGGGAGAACTCCTCTTGATAGCTCTTTTTCAAGTTCATCTAATGAAACATTGCAGTTCAAGTGCTCCCATGAAGCAGAGCTCAGTGGCAGCCAGCTTGGGCTGAGCACAGAGCAGGAATGGGATTGAGCGCACGGCTGAGCTGCACTGATTTATATTTTCAATTATTGCTTTAAGGTCAATATTGCAACAGAATAAGCTGCAGCATTACTAAGCTAGATGTGGAGGTAGAATTGATGGTCGAGTGCTGCGCTTCTATGCTTTGAGCAGGCTTTAATGGGAACTGTGTGTGCTTAGCACCTGGGAAAAATCAAAAGCCATCTGCAAAGTGTTTGTGGGAGCAGATTTTTCCTTCTGTCCAGGTAATTCAGAGCTGGACTGGGAGTCAGGAAAATGGATCCCATTCAGAAGCTGGCAACAAGTCAACCCCAGCACAACTCTCACTAACACATGTCTTTGGTTAAAAGAGTCCTGGTCACCAGCTGGGCTTGAGGAGCTGATTGGCTCTGCTTTTTGGTTGTCATCTGTTTGTTAGTTCAGTGGAAAGAGAAATAAGTTGAAAGATCTAGGCCTTGTGCTCTCTGCTTGGCCCTTGAGTTTCTAGAAGCTTTGATGCACCTGATGGGCTGATGTTCAGGTAATTGTTGCTTGCGGGGAACAAGGCAGAGATTGAGGGACATGGACTGGGAGAACTGAAAATAACACATTTCATGTGGAGGGGAATAGGACGACACTGATTTTTGTTTTCTTACTGCCAATGACCTGATTACAGTATTCCTGCTTTTATCCTCCCATGGCATCTGTCTCCTGAGTGCAGCAGGTCCAACACTTACTATTTGTGGGTATTGTACATGGCACTTGGCAGAGGGAAAGCAACTCCTGCCTTGCAAATAATCAAGAGGCACAGCACAGCACTGGGATGCTCAAGGGCCATCGTGTGGCTTTAAATTACAGGCTGCAGCATCCTGATGTAACCGACCTGTTGGTTCATGGGCTCCTGAGCTGTTCCTTGAATTCTTTTGCCTACCTGTTAGTTTCCAGTGTAATCTATTCCAAAGCGTTCCCATTTCAGCGCGTAGTTTGCCGAGTCAGCACCCAGTTAACGTGTTTCAATCTTTGCAGGCAATTAAAGAGGTGAAAGTAGGCTGAGTTCATGGAAGGACACAAGTAGCGGTGCGCTGCCTGACTTGAAAGGCTGCTTATTCTTTTCAGTGCTGCTGATTGCTGATAATGACGGATGCTTTCTGCTGCAAGGTGAGAAGGGAAAGGAGAAAAGAGGTTCTTAGCTGTGCAGGGGGCCAGTGTGCTGCTGCAAGGAGCTAGAGACTGAGGTATTCACGTTCAGCTATCTGAAAGGAAAGATCCGGAATAGAAAGAGGAAAATCCAAGCTGAACCATCACCATGATTGATGCGTAGCCCAGCAAGTGCTTTTGCACTGTGGTAGTTGAATTCTTTGTTTTCTTTACAACTTGAAGGTTGTAATTGCTTTCTCAATTCTCTGTCCCCACCAACAAGCTGAAATGCTTTAAAGGCAGTGTTGAAGAAACACTAAGTATCACCAGCCAGAAACTGGGGGAGATTTAAGAGGAAATGGTATGTGAAGCTGAGCAGAGCAATGAGCAGTTAAGGCTGTGTTTTCCTAAAGGCTGCTGGACATCCAAATGCCTTTGGGAATAAACCATCTGAGTACTACAAGATCCAGATTGTTACGTCCATAAATAAGGTTTAAATGAAAGGCTCCTAATGTTTTATTCTGTCCTGTGTTAATGAACAAGGTCTTTTTATAGAGGTGCAGTTCTAGGAATGTTCCCCTGGTGATGTTAGTGCTTGCTGGCATGGCCATGGCAAGCATGCTCTCCACCCAGGAAAGAGTGCTCATTAATGTTTAAAGGGAGCAAATAGATTGTTTGCTTTTCTCTATGTACTCTCTGATGTTTTTCCTTAGTAATGGATAAGACATCTGTATTCAGTAGGTGATGTCTGCCTTTTTATGCATTCCTAGAGTGGAACACTGGTGTTATAAGCACATCCAAAATGAAAACTTGCAGTTAAATTTGGAAGTTGCCTCCAGTTTGTAGATGTATAATCTTTCAGACACGTCAGGTCTAGTTTGCAGATGGCAAAAGAAGCTCTGGGCATCCCCCATGTCCATAGTGAATAGGTCGAGAAGGAACAGGCTTAAAATAGCAGCTGGGGAGGTGAAGGTTAGGAAGGAGCTCTAGGGTTAGGATGAAAGCCAAAGCTGTATCAGTAGAGGTAGCTGGTTTCTTTGCCCCTGTGGCAGCCAGGGCAGGTTCACAAACGGCTGTGCATCCAATCTCCATCAAGACAGGCAAAGGGGACAGATCTTTATTCCTGGTGTCCCCACGTCCCCAGCAGATTTGTTCCTAAAAGTGCCCTGTATGGCCTGAGGTTAGAGAGGGAGGAGAATAAACGTGGTATTTCCAGCATCAGTTATTCAGTGTGCACATGGCCAAGCAACTGTCCCTGCCTACTTCTGAGAGGTCCCCTTTCACATAGAGATAGCTAAGGGCTAATTAAAATTGTGCCCTCCAAGGTTTGGATTTATGAGCTGTTTAATAATAGAGAGGAGTAAATACAATTTACACCCCCCCCAGACTTCAGTAGGAGGGCAAATAAAACAGTTTCCCAATGGTTTTTAAGATGAATGCAAGTGAAAGAAGCAAGGGTTTGATCCCATTCTTCTGGCTTCAGTATGGAGGTGTCTCTGAGGATTTACTCCAGTTGTTCCCTCCTAGAATGGAGAAACCAGGGTGCTGTGATGAGGATGGGCTTTGCCCTGGTGTTACACCCTCTGGGACAGCAGTTCTAGTAAAGGTGTATTTAAATGCTGGCAGCAGGACTGGGACCCCAAGTACTCTCATTTCCATCTAGTTTTCAGTTACCTGTGCACAGTTTAGATGGTCCAGCCCCAGGTCTGTGGGTCAGGTTTGCTGAGGTTTTGCTTTGCTTTCCTAGTTTCAGCAGTGAGAGTTGGAGAAAATACTGCGTGTAGCCCTAAAGCACCTGGGTTCTGCGCCTGTTCCTCTTCATGTTGAAAATGAAGGTGCCCTCAGTCTTCTCTAAGGTCAGAAGAAAGTAGAACAGCACTTCTGGGATTGCTGGTTTTGACTGAGAAGCACAAACTTTACCTTGGCAGGCAAAGCTCCCTGTGGCTGCTCTTTTCCTTGTGTCCTTTCCCTGTGTAATAGCTAAGAACATCCAGGTGTGGATGCCCCTTCTGCCTCCATCCTCTGACATGTTAATGTCTTGCTGAGCCTGGGGCAAACTTTGATTGCAGCTGGTTTTACACATAGACTAGAGCGGTTTCAGGGATATGTTTTGCTGCTGATCAAGTGAGCAATGCAGGTATCAGCGTTGCAGCTTTGTCTTGGTCTCCCTTTCCTCCTGCACCCTGACTGCAGTGAGGCTTTGCTCAGCAAAGGCTTTTATCTGTGAAATGTGGAGGGCTCATCTGTCTGCTCAGCCAAAATAAAGTGACCAAGGGGAGGGTCAAAACAGTGTTTTCCAGAGGAGGCCATGATGATGCTGTGAGGGCTGGAGCAGCTCTGCTCTGGAGCCAGGCTGAGAGAGCTGGGCTGGTTCAGCCTGGAGAAGAGAA
>JANHGB010054132.1:16708-37968 GCA_026283785.1 Coracopsis vasa
GAATGACTGATACTAATATAATTTCCTATGAAAACCATTTTCATAGAAAAATATCTATTGAAGAAGTAACCTGTTATGGAAGTAGGGAAGAGATTCTGGACGGGGCAAGGGTATGAAGCTGGGTAGACACCACCAGTCTGGAAGAGAAAGATGGCACACAATGTGGTAACTGCCATAGTATTGTAATTTAATGGACAAGGAATAGGGAATGTTGTCCGCTGTCTGCCCTGGTCCAAGAATGATGGGGTATTAAATAAAAATTGAAGTCCAATGAAGCCATTTATTCACACCAGACAAAATCATGCTGCACAGCTCTTCTGTAGCAAGGCTGTAGATGGTGGCACTATGTGGATTCGAAAAGCAACTGAGCAGCTCTATGGGAGAAAAATCCATTGAGAACAACTAAAAAGTGGAACACTAGTTCAGAAAGTCCTTTAATCATAAGTTGTTGGTGGCTTCTGGGGAAGCATCACTGTCCACTCACTTATTCCATACTCCTGCTTGCAGGACTCTGCTACTGGTCACTGTTGATGACAGGATATTGGCGAGATGGACCATTAATTTAATTTATAATCTCTTAACTAGTGTAGAAATGTGATCTATCTAGTTGAGTTACAATACTTTCCCAATATAGCAGGTCTTAGAAATCCATAATGAATATGCCATCATTACATCTTTATAGCAGCAGCTACGGTACCTGCAATCATAGGCGTTTGTCATCAAAAGAGCAAAGAAATCTACTGCCTTTTCAGCCATGTCTTGAATTAGGTGCATTCTATGGCCTGGGATAGATCAAAACCTGTACATTTGTCAAAATTCTGATGTTACTGAAGCACGGAATCAGACTCTACAACTCAGAGAGAGTTATAAAGCAGGTATGTTTATTATGGCACCGGGTGCAAGGGGGATCACTCCTCCTAACTTGCACACCAAGAGGTTAAGCAAGCAGATATTTATTATACACAAACATGCATATTCACTAGGTTACCGAGAGAGCAGCGGGGATATTACAATTAGCTTAGGTACTCATTATCATAAGTCTCCTCCCATTTGACGCTTGCGCACTGTCCTCTGATAATTGTGGGCAGGGGTCTTCAAGATGAAGTAAGTAGTCTTCCTCATGTGGGCAGGGGTCTTCAAGATGAAGTAAGCAGTCTTCCTCACGGTGAACTTTTCAACTTTGGCACAGTTGGGTGCCCCAGTGACCACAAATTAGCTGAAACCGGCTGTATCTGCAAGTTTCTGAGAGCTGGCAAAGATTTAGAACAGTGTGGCCTTCGAACAAAATTTATTGCAAGCAGAACAGACAAGGAGTATCCCAAGCCAGCAGATGTTCGGGAGTCACTGTCTCCAAGCTAACTGATAATTAAGAGGATGGTAAGAAATAATTCACTCATTATAAAAGGATGAAAGAAACAATTCACTCTTGTTAGTAAGACTACTAAATTCTGTTATCACACCACATGCTTACAACACAAACCTAAGTTAAGTTAAAAGTATTTTAACCCTATGTTTTACAGGCACTTGCTTTCCTTGTATCACTTTAGGTCCACATTCGATAGTACTAGTGACTCTTAGCTTTGGCCATAGCAATGGTACGCTCTTTGTTTCTTTTCCCACCAGCCTACTGCCTAGACTGGTGTGCTGCAAGCAATGAAGTGGAAGGAATCTCCTGCTGCATAAAGACATAATGCATTTGGGTCCTATAATACCTTGTGCCTTTTAAAAAATGTTACATTTTAAGTCATTTGCTCCTTTTGCCCCATTAGTAATAGCAAACTAGCTTCAGCTTTCTCTCTTTGAACAGAGCAAAAAGCTGAACTATTAACCTCCTCCTCTACCTCACAGTGTGCCAGGCAAGAAAAGGGCAGCCCAATTACTCACAACCACACTAAGATGTAACCCAGCTCCTGGGCCTTTGGCATAGCGCTTTACAGAGCAGCATTCCCACTAGTGTGCTGTGATTACCACTAATGTGGAATGGAGGAAGGGGCTATGCAGATCCAAGGAGATACAGCCTGCTTCACAAGGGCTTTGCCTGTGTTCAGAGCAAGTTTCTCTAGCAGATCTTTAGTCATGTAAGTGTAATTGCCCTTCAAGAAAACAGGGGAGGTATTATACTCTTTAATTCATGACTCAAACCAAAGAAATTATTCTATATGGCCCAGCTATTTAATGAAAGAGCATTTGTGGCCGGAAATATATATATTTCATTTTCAGTAACACAGACGTTATTGATGTTTCCCAAGCAACCATTAAAAGTTGCTGTGGAATTGTAATCAGAGTATAAAAGATGATTCACATGTAATTCACAGTGGTTCTGGTGCACTTAGTTTATTTTTTGTTTACCTTAGTCATGCTTAGCCATAATATTAATGACAGACTGCCATCTGATGTCCAGAAAGGGCTAGAGCTCACTCCAGCTCACAGTTACATGCATCAGAACAGCTTTTGCCGTAACCTTTTAGTTGAATTTTCCCATGTCAATAACTAGAAATGCCACTAGATGCCATGTAGGGGCATTTCACATGTTAGGTTGAAGGAGGAATCTTCTACTCTGCTTCCTAGATAAGTAGGTGGATTAGCCTTCCCTCCTTTTGCTGTGGACATTACATACATTGTGTGTTTTTATTGTCATGCTTCTTATGGGCAAGAATCCTTTTCTCTAGGAATTCCCAACCCAGGATATTTTTTGAAGTCTCCATTTTGAGTGCACAGCATACAGTGGAGAGGAGTGGTGTTTTCTTGAAAGTTTTCCACCTACTCATGGTGTTTCCCATGGTGGTTTGTGGGGTTTATTTGTCAGTTTGGGTTTGTTTGGGGTTTTGTTTTGTTTGTGGCTTTGGTTTGGTTTGGTTTTGGGGGGATTTTGTGTGGGGTTTCTTGTGGTTTTTGTTGTTGCTTGGGGTTTTGGATTTTATTTTGGGGGGGAGGAGGTAGTGGGGTGTTTACCTTTGATTTATATTTTGATGTTATGCAGTCAGAGACAAAGAAAGTAGAGAAACAGTCTTGCTGTTCATTTCATATTACTGTGCACTTGCCTAGATCCTGTCCCTAGTGGACTTGTGGATATTTCCCTGCTGTTCCTGAGATAGCTGTCCTGGGTTCAGCTGTAACAGTTTTTTTTTTGCTTCCTAGCAGCTGGTGCAGTGCTATGTTTCAGCTTTAGCCTGAGAACAATGCTGATAACACATGGATGTTTTAGTTGTTGCTAAAAAGTGCTTACTCCAATCAAGGACTTTTCAGTCTCATGCTCTGCCAGTGAGACACGGGAAGCTGGGAGGAAGCAGGAACAGAACACCTGACCCTAGCCAAAGGGGTATTCCATACCACAGCATGTCATGCCAAGTATATACAGTGGAGGGAGTTACCCAAAAGGCCCAGATTGCTGCTCGGGTCTAGCTAGGTATTGGTTGGTGGGTGGTGAACAATTGTATTCTCTCCCCTTGTTATTTCCCTTACCATTATAGATGGCAGTAGTATTATATTTTGCTTTAGTTATTGGACTGTTCTTATCACAACACATGGTATTTGCATTCTTTCAATTCTCCTCCCCATCCCGCCTGCAGCAGGGGAAAAGGAAGGGAGTGAGTGAATAGCTATGTGGTACTTTGCTACCAGCTGGACTTAAACCATGACAATAGCAGAGTTACAAAATTTGCTAAAGAGGAAGATAAATCATTGCTATCAGGATCTCCAGTTTCTGTTTCAGACAACAGCACTGCTTAGTTTTAAGCATGGGCATAAGATCATTTCCACTTTGGGAAAGGAATGGAAATGCTTTGCTGAATTTGGGAACTGAGGGTAATTTATTTTGCAAATCCCTAATTAGTTTAAGAGGTTAAATCTACTGTTTTCATTAAGTGTAACTATTGGAGCACAGCTTGTGCCTCTTAAAGAGTCCTAGACTCAGAGAGCTGGAACTCAGCCCATCTCAAAATTCAGTTCCTGTGGATCTCTGGTTATCTTTTTTTTGTTCCCTGTTTGCCATCAAAGTAAATTGGTGGAGAATCCTGTTATCCTCCGTCAATTCTGAAGCCTTGGCTTAGATATCTTTGAAAATCAAGCACTGGCTACACTAAGATGTATAGATACTTAGGGAGCTAAGTCACATCCTAGTGAGATTCTGATTCATAAGAAGGGACATCCTGGCCTGAGATGGATGTAATGGTTGCTATCCTAACTGCCTGCCACTTCTCAGTTTCCTACCCTGTTGTCTAGCTATTTCAGCAGCTGCCATATGAACAGCTGAGGAGCTGCAGGCTGCTGCCAGGATGCTATGGCAGACCACAATCCCCAGGCTGCACCAGTACACACGCGGCTATAAAATGCAGCAGCTCAGCTACTATGTGTATAACTGAAATGTCTGGCCAGTGGGGATGGGCACTTAAAGAAGCTGGGTGAATCAAGCAGCCAGGACAAAAAACTGTCGGCAAAACTGTCCTTATTTATCTACCAGGACCTCTTAAGCAGTTATTTGGATTTCTGCTGACCATAACAGAGACTGCCCATTTGGCTAGGCACATAGTTTCTGCAGACATACTAATCCATGAATTGTTGTCCTTCCAGAAACACTGGATTCAACCTTTCAAACTCTCCCGGCATCCATTTGCCATGCTGACTGCCCCTGAAGCTGCACAGTATGCCTGCAAGCAAAGTGAGCACATTTTACCCCAACTTCCACAAGGCCAGGTCAGGGGGATGTGGGGCAACAGTGCCTGGCCCAGCAGAGCCACCAAGTCACAGCCTGCTGAACTCCAACAGCTGCATGTGGAAAGGATAGCATAAACCTTGGTCTGTGCCTATTCTCTTGCAGGGAGGGGAGGTACTCATTGTAGCCTAGAAATAGTGTCTGGCTCAGGCTCCTCAAGTTTATGACAGTTGCAAAGGGAGCTCAAGTTGAAGTAAATAGTAAGATTACATGTTTCTAGTAGAATCAGCCTTTATGTCCGACAGTCACTTGTTTGTTCTTAAGCTTCAATTAATAGCAAGACTTTTGCAAAGGTCAGTTATGTTACTGGCCAGTGAAAGAGTCACCCTCCCCTTTCCTCCTTCATTTCCAAGTGCAGCAAAAATGAGAAGAACTTAAGGAGCATTAGAGAATTTGAAGCTGGGATCCCTTACCCCCAACCATGTATTGCAGCTGATCCCATGCAGTAGGTCTGTAAACCAGTCTGGTGGTACTATATAAGCCGAAGGTGATGCAAGACTCTCTCTCTCCCAAGGCACCAAGTTCGAGACAGCAGCAGCGTATCAAAAGACTAACCCTTGTTCAAGGAGAGCTAAAAAGGACAGCAAGCAACTGGACTCACTGACCAAAGGAAAACAACAGGTTGGCAAAGCAGGTCTTCATGCAAGCCAGTGAAACTATTTTTGCAACACTAGCACTGACTGTCACAGCTAGAGCACACCTCAGGCCACCCAGAGCCCACAAAACCTTTCTTGTCTGCACTTCTCAGCATGTTTTAGCGTGAGACATTTCATACTAGTACTAATTTATAACTGTCAATCCTAAATTGGACTTTAATGGCAACTGTGTAACAACTTGTCAGGAGGTGTCACTCATGAGCTGGAAAGTCAATTCCAGGAATACTAAACAAAGACATGGAAGCCACTCTTTTGGCTTATGTCCCTGCAAAACACATTCACTACTATCAGTTTTAGGTTTAAAAGAAGAAAAAAAGAAAAAAGAAAGTTGAAACTATATTTTCTTTAAATAACAAAAAATTATTCCATAAAGAAGCCAATAATGTCAGATGAGCCTAACATTACATGAATTGGGCTCTGCATTTCCCTTTGTCTGTGATCTGCTAAAGTCTATTGTTTGCTGCAGCTTTCCCTGAACTAGAATGCTAAGACATTCCAGCAGCAGGGTTGGATTTTACGAAGTAGAGGGGCTCCCCCACAACCCTGAGTTCAATATGCATCACATGTTGCACAGCAGGGGGGAAGCTGATCTGCCATGCAGTCCTCATCTCTCCTGATGGATTCAGCCATGCATGCTGTGCTTGCATTTATTAACATTTGCATCCAGCAGGGAGTTACAGAAACAAAACAAGGAATCCCTCCAGAGAAGCCTGGAACTGAGTCAAAAGCAAGGAATGCAAAGGAAGCAAAGACATAAAGACCCAGACTCCATGTGCCTCACTTAGCTGTAGGTGAGCTAATGGATGTCTGCTGCCTTAGCTTTGGTAATACATTTGCAACTCATGTTTTGTTTTGGGTTTTTTTGTTTTGTATTTAAATCTTAGAAGTCATTCCTTCCTTCCCACCTCTTATATCATATCCAAGACTGACATTCACTCCTCTTC
Source organism: Coracopsis vasa (assembly GCA_026283785.1). Classification (NCBI taxonomy): domain Eukaryota; kingdom Metazoa; phylum Chordata; class Aves; order Psittaciformes; family Psittacidae; genus Coracopsis; species Coracopsis vasa. Next base: position 23,020 of record JANHGB010054132.1, read on the forward strand.
CCTTAGCCACCTCTTTTCTGCTTCCCTGCCAGTGTGTTGGAGCTTACATTTTCCTAATACATCCCTACTGCTTCTCAACACACCATGCTACTTTTATGGAGCCAAAGAAAGGACGCAGCACTTCAGAGACAAGGAGCACACACTTACCCTTGTCCACAGTGCTGTGCAGCTCCCATGTATGATCCAGAGTGGGGCAGGAATGAGCTTCCCTGCATGTGACACAAGAGTTGTGCCTCTCAGGATGATCCCATTTTCTTCAGCTGTCCTCTAATCACCCTGCTTTCTTATTTCCTTAGAGGCCTCAGCTAAAGAAAAAGCCTCTCCCTGTAGTGCCAGTGTAGCACTGAAGCCTGTCTTCCATTCTGTGCTTGCTGGTCTCTAATAGTTTACCCCTGCTATCCTCATGCTGTGTTGCCCAAGAACACTACCCATTTCCTAGATGGGCTGTCACAACCCTCATCCTTGTACTAATCTTACCTTGGGTTATGAGTTGGGTGCATGCAGTTCTGCTTCCACATCCCTCTCTTCCTCTGCCTGGAAGCTTAGGCACACAGCGTGGGGTGTTACTATAGGATTCTTTCTACTTAATTCCATACAAGTTTCAGGTCTCAATGGGGTAGTAGAAGTGTTCACTGCTGAGAACTGTGTTTAACTCCATTAGATATCTTTACGTATGAAAATGATAGAAATGAAGATTCCCAGCTACTTCTAGCCATGGAATAGATATCCATCCAAAGTATGGTCTCATTGTACAGCTGCATTAACCCACGCCTTGGAGATGGTCCTGTACTCTAATGCAAAATATCTGCTTAAGGAAAAAAAGACAATAAACCCTTGTGAAGCAATATGATTTTTCTTCTTCTGCCTGCTGATTCTTAGTCACTGAGCTTTTTGGAGATGCCAAATATGGAGATGCCAAAAGACAGCACTACACAAGAAAGCCTAGGAACGGTTATACTTAGTGATTCAAAGGGTCTTTTAGAAGTCGTCATGGACTCAAAGCTTGTTTTCAGCTTACCATATTCACAGCTATTTATTTTAACATATCACATATTTCTTGTTTAAAAATCAGTCTAAAATAAAATGTAGTTGCTGTAAACACTTGGCCTTTCAATTTTGAGCTCTCCATGGGGAAAGACCTATTATTGGTACATTCCAAACCAATTGGAATCCACATATTGGTACATTCCAAAAATTATAGATTAACTGGTGAGTCTTTGTGCTGATATTGATGGGGCTTCTTGGCCATACAGTGCGTCCCCCACTTGCCTTTCAAGCCATGTGAGCCAAAGTTGAAGGCTTAAGGGTGTCAGATGAGAAGGCTAGAGGGGTCTTAAGATCAACAGCAACATCACTCTCACTTACACAGGAACTTTTTAGCAATGGATTTCTTCAGCATCACCTGTTTTGCCCTGGTTAGTTCACTCTGCAGGAGCAGGATTGCTGCAACACACTATCTAATTCCATTTAGCAGCTCTTACCTCTCCTTCCAGGGCCTGTGTCACAGTCAGCACAGGCTCATTCCTAGAGCTTAGACCATCCATCACTTCTAAACAGTCTTCTCTTCTTGCAAACAAATTCAGTAGAGCAGTGCCAGGACTTGACCAAATTTAATTCCAACTCAAACAGCATCAGTCTGACCTCTTAAAAGCCAAAGCAGAGAGAAACTGTACTTTGAAATGAGGTCATTACAAGAGGGGAAGAGGTGTTATTGCTGCTAAGCACATGAGGAGAACAATGGTGAGGGGGTGGTTAAGATTAAACAGCCAGATTAACATCTCATGACTGCTTCTTGTTCACTGACCTGCAATAAAATAAACAGCAAGACTCTAACAAACAGGTGATTAGCCATGTTACTCCAATGCTGCCTTTGCTATTACAGTGCTGCCATGGTCTTCACTTTTCATTGGCTAATACTTCCTGGATTTTAGATAAGGCTGGTAAAGATAAACAAGCAACTGAAATGTTGCTGTGCTAATAAGCACAAAAATAGTGTTTCATTTTCAGAGTACATATACCTGCCCCTTTTGCTACTCCATCCTCTGCTGGCAGGCTTGTGTCAAGCCTAGCAGATCAGGTGGTTTGCTGTTCATGTTTTCAGACAGCCAAAATCAGGGACCTGAAAGGTGCTTGCAGATGCATGCACAGTGAGATTGATAGCCTTCTGTCACCTTGGCTGAAGTTTTCTCCTTTCCTGAGGAAAGGCTTTGCTGTGACCAGCCCAATTAGCCAGGACACTTCAGACTCTCTTCTCAGCTATGCAAAAAAGCAGCATGCATATTTCAGAGCTCAGATGAGATCCTGTTATACAGGACCCAGAAGAGACCTCTGATTATAAGTGCACACTTACCAGCTGTCACATGCATACATTTGGTGCCTACCACTGCACTGTAACACTATCCACAGTAGGAAAGATAAGAGACCATTTTGGGTCTGTTCTTTCCAAGTGCCTAAAATCATGGTACTGAGGCCTTGTGCAGCAAGTGGGGAACTGAAAAGGGCATCATCCGCTTTCCCTCTGACAATTTAAGAGCTGCCCATTGTATCCCAGAGACTGACTCCTGTAGCAGAACTCATGGTGGCAACTTGGTGCTGCAATTCACAGCTCAGTTTTATGACACTGAAATCAAGAGAGTTTCAGGTAATGCCCTCGACTGTGAACAACACAGTAGCTGAGGCACAGACGTCGTACTGCCTGCAGGACCAGAGGTGCTAACTTCTTAAACTACCCCACGCAAGCTTATGTTTTAGTTTCTAGACCTTAGCTAGAGTTACTAGAGCACTGTGACACAAGCAAGCCCCAATTTCCCCTATTTCTGCTACACTAATCCTGACTTTAGACATGTCACTACTGATTCTCTAGCAATTCCTGAAATTCTCACTCGTTTTGGTGAAGAGCTTTTTCCTAGGCAAATGTTGGGTGGAAACATTTAGCATCCGTCTTGGAATTGCAAAACACCCCTTGTGTACAAGAGATCAGTTTGTCTGTAGGACAAAAATATAACCAAACTGTTAGGAAAATAATCAATTTTGTCAGGATGGAATCTAATTGTCCTAAGACTTAATCTATTAAGTTCATAGGACTGTATATCTTCAAGAGGCAGCCAGCAGCAAGAGCAAATACCAGAGTCAACAAAATGAGAAATTCACTTTTACTCAATCTCTTTAAAACAATGTAAAGGATGCTGGCTCCATGAGGGGTGTTCCGATCTAAGATCAAGCATCTCTGTTGCATTTTCTACATCTTAGAATGGTTTCAGGTGCTCAGAGCAGGAACTAGCCCAGGCTGGCTTCAAAAAGGAGTTTGTTTGCAGCAAGGCTGAGTCAAAGAGAACACCAACCACCAAATCTTGCACAGGCTGTCACCAGGTTGGGTGCTGTTATGGAAGTGATCTGCCAGGTTCTTGCACACAGGTATTTGCACTGCCAGAGCCAAACACATAGTCCATTTATGTGAAGCAAGTATGTGGTGGTGTTGCCAAAGACATCCAGGGCTAGACTTCATGGCCTTTCATGGGGATTTGCATTAACATCCGTTGTTCATAGAACTCATGTGCAACCTATACAGCATATAACCATTTCTCTAGACCATTCAACATTCCAAAGATCCACTATCAGTTTGCTGTATAGCTGGATTCAATCATAAGGGTCTTTTCCAACCTAAATGTTTCTATACACAAGGGTTTACATTTTGAAATAGAGGCGGATGTGACACTAGAGCACTGTGACAACTTCACACTAATTGAGTATTTCTTGCATGCTCACACTGCTTGTTGCCAGTTCCATCAAGTCCAGGTCAGCAACCCATCCAGCAAACAAAAATAAAGCCCTGAAGAGTGTACTTACAGTAACAGCAACAATAAATCAAGTACACCAGTCAAGCAAATATCATGACAAGCAAATCCATCGGGATGAACGCAAGTGGTCTGAGGTAATGAAGAAAGCCTGGAAGAAAGGGGATGAATATAAAGAGGAAAGGAGAGTGTCTGTTTGAAAACGGTGAGCGCACGTTAGCCTCTGTCATTTAATAAGGATACAGTTAGAAACAGCATTAGTGAAGTGGCTTGTGATAGAAGGACATGAAGGTAGAGGTTTCATATTCTCCCTATTCCTTTCCCCAGAAGACACTCTTGTCTTTACTTTCCTGCTACAGCACTGAAAGCCCTTTTCTTTGGCCAGAAATCTTGTAAGCAAAGCTGTGCTCCACTAAGTCTCTCAAACCTTGCTCTGCTCTCCCTTCTTACGTCACAAACAGTCATTTGTTCCACTGAAGGTGGAGTCTATGTAGTTGCAAATAGAGGACATAGAAATAAATTAGATCTGCAAAGGTGTTTGCATGCCAAGTTAACTGATGAATCATATTGACAAGGTCTTTACATGCTTGAAAGAGTTTCCCCAAATACAGAAGATTATAAATCTCTGTTTTGGAGTGCTGTAATTTCTTTTGATCTGAAGCCTCACCTACTGGCGATATAAGACGTTTATATAACCAGCTTTGCAAATTCCATGAAGCACTTTGTTTTTAAGAGCCTAAGATTTAGGTGTGAGAAAATGATAATTAGAATAGAACAAGTCACAGTTTGTTCCAGTCCTGCACCAAACAAGGAAAAAATAACAGACAAAAAGTTCCGAAACAGAGGAACACAGTTTTCCATAACCTGCTAGCTGGGCTTTAGTACTAAAGCACTCTACTTTAGTACTGAAAAACAATCCTTCCTTGCTTCAGATAGAGAGTAAATTGAGTTAAGTTCTGCTTGCTCCCTTTGACTTTTTAAAACAGACTTTAAAGAGAGAGAATTAAACCAACTGACCCAAACTGATTTACAATGTCAGCCAGTAATTTGGATACACTGATAAATATCTAATAAAGAACCACTTGATTGCAATATTTTTAGCCTTCAGGAATGCAATAGTTAACCACACACCAGGAAGAGACTGAAACTTTTAATCACTGTTTCCTCCTATCATGTCTGTGTTAAAATCTGTACATAATAGAGGGAATTAGTAAGCAAAAGCTAACAATACCATGTGACAGGGAGACTTTTCCTGTTTCCAGGATAAAGCTGGTGACAAAGTGTTGAAACCAAAGCAAAGTTCATCTGCTCTCACAAAAGGAAAGATTACTATAGGGCAAAATTAGGTAAGAGGTAATCAACACAGTGGGGAGGAAGAGACCTATGCCAGAAACTGCCCAGGTCCGCTGAGTTTGAGAGCTTTCAGGCAAAGGAGGTTGTGTAAAGAACTGTGCTTATACATATATCCACCATTGGGTCAGGTGCACCCCATGAAACTGCTAATACCAGCTGAAAATATAGTCCACTCCACAGCTGCACAGTAATTCACCTGCACATAGCACCAGCAAATGCAGCCCAAACCCCAGAAAAATAAGAATCTCACATGGTAAATGCAAATAATGCCATAACTACAATAAAGACAAAACATGAGATCTCCACATAGCTTACAACGTGCCTTTTTGTGTTACTTTTTGCAGGTGCAGCATTAAGACTATGGTATATAAAAGCAACTACAGTGTTTGCTCGCAGCTCTCAGCTTTCATATCAGCAAATTGCCAAAAATGGGAAAGGTAAGTAGAAGCCCCAGTATGCCAGTACCCCGTTCTGACACAGACACTGGGATGGATTATGAATCTTTGCAAATGTCTGTATTGGAGATCATTGTTTTTATGAAGACAAGAGCTTCTGCGGTCACTGCTATGAATGTGGCAGTGACCACCTTGATCTGTGGTCTTATGTGAAACAATACAGTTCCATCCAGGTGGAAATAGGCAGCTGAATGATTTCTGAGATCCTCAATTACTGAGAACACCAGTACTTTCTAAAAACAGATGACTGTACTAACTTTGAGAAGTGGTTCATTATCTATGATTCCATCAGGTCTTGCCATGTAATCCTACAAATAATTTCTACTTCACAGTGTATCACAGTTTAAGAAGTTTGGTATAGTTTATCCTTTAAGAATATAGGTATAGAGTTCCTTCAAATAACTTGAGAAACAGGCAAAGTTTGGCAAGGCAATGCAAAGTTTCACTGGAAATGAAGGAAATAATCTGTTTAAGATCAGTGCTATTTCCAGGGCCTGTTCATAACTTGGAAATGCTAAAAGAAAGCTGAGTGACTATTTCTAGGTAGAGAAGGTTTTGACATTATGCAGGGAAGGTCTAGCAGGGCCACCTGATAAAGTTCTGCTGTAAGCTGATGTATGCAACTTGCTCATGACCATACTATGTTATGGTTTAATGACACAAGAACATGTTAAATCAGGTTTGCAATGTATACAGCTTTCCTGACACAAAAGCTGTGTTGGTTAAAGTCAGGCAAAGAACTAATACTTGCTGAAATATTTCTCTGGTTAGTAAGGCATACCAGACTGTGTAAGCCATAGCAGCAGGAACACTCCCATGCTTCACACTGCTTAGCAGTTTGCCACATGGCAATTACCTGTGCACCAGTGTATAATCAGAGCACATGGAATAACACAGTAAATGTTTTTTAATAACATAATTCTGAAAAGGCCACAATATTCATGACTGGTCACGAGTAAGCACCAAAGATCATCTCAAAGTCACCTGAATACATTTGCTCCTATTGCCACAAAATAGAGTCCTTATAAAATCTATAAATCATAAAGCATCCTCCATTTACTTCCTACCACACATGTGATCATACCCATTTGCTGTCACACCTGAGCTGAACCTCTTCACAATCCCATCTCCAGAACACAATTTCTCAGAAATGCTCCTAGCAGCTCTTTATGTATGTCTTGTTCAATAATGTCAGAATCAGTTAAGTTTCTGACTTTCCTATATTTTTACTGTGCTTGGCACTGCAGAAGTCTGTTTCCTACAGGATTCAGCTCTATGAAAGAGAGAAGCTGCAAGGCCAAAAGTTGGAGCTCACTGATGATTGCCCATCAGTCTCAGGCTACATCCATCTCCCTAAGATCTGCTCTCAGTATTTTAGGTGGTTCTTGGATCTTGTATGAAATGCCCAACCTCAGGAGCCAATAGTGTTTACTGAAGTCCAGGGAACACAGAAGATTGCTTGACCAGGGTGCAGTAAACACCAAAATTGTCTCTTTGCAGAGGCTGGCTGACTTGCACTGAGTTGTTGCTCCTACACTAAACAAATAGTGAACAAATTCCAAAATCCTTGTTCAAATGAATCTTCCTTCAGTACTACAAACAAATTAAAGCTATGCAGTCCAGAGGGAAATCCAATTTCTCTCACACTTTAGGGGCAGATGGGATATACTTTAAAAAAATATTCACATTTATCCAACTGTTGCACAGTTACATGATAATTTAAATAACTGTTAAAGGTCCAGCTGCATATTTCTAACCTTGGTAAGTGTAGAGGGAGGTCTGATTCTTTCGTCGAAGTTGTCTCCAGTTTTACAGGTTTTGATCTAGGAATAGATTACAGTTCTGCACTTACCAGGTTAACAATATGCAGTTGGACCTTTAACAGTTATTTAAATTATCATGTACTGTGGAATAGGAAAATAAGTCCCATTAATATTTATATCCAGCAAAGTACTGACTGAAGAGGAAAAGGACAGAAAGATGCAGAGGAACTCAGAACAAGGTGAATGCTGCATTTGGCATCAAATTCTTCATGCAAACAAGCTGCTCCATGCTACCACCATTCCAGCAAAACTTTCCAGTCTTATCCCAGCTGATTCCTCCAGAGATATTTTTTTCCAGATCCTTAAATCACACCACCTTTATATAGCATGTTTTAGTGAATCTCTACTTCAAGAACTAAATGTTTAGCTGGTGTCAGTTACCCTGCCCCTACTAACTTCAGAGCTGCACTGATCTGCTGCAGCAGGAGATTGAGCCAAATCCCTCAATTGCCAGGCTATTCTGCATGCAAAAGGAACTCAATAAGCACACCAGTGTGGATTAGAAACAGGACAACATCTTGTTGTGCTCAAAAAAGCCTATTGCAGCATTAATTATAATTGAAGTAATTATGTATATGCCTACTAATCATCACTGAATCCTGTGCCAGCACTATATGCAATAATGAATGAGAGCCATAATAAAATACAAAACAGTTAAAGGATCTCACATCTTGACATAGATCTCATTTAGGTAGCGGAGTCTAGAATTTTTTTCCCAGGCATAGTTAGGCAAATATACTACTGCTCTTCAGCAAGGTGCTGGAGACTTTTGGAAAGAGAAAGCAGTACAGAGAGCATAGAAATACTAGGACACTCTGCAACCTTATCTAGTGTATGTTTAATTTTAAGTCCTTCCACCTGAGCTTTAAATGTTAGGCCGTGATTTGGTTTTGCCTAATAAACATCCTGATAATGGAGTCCTAGAATAAAACCCAGCAACTTCTATGGCAGTGAGGTAGACTTCTTAAAATTCAACATCCCTACTTGCTAATGTCAGAGACCTCATTTAGCCATTATTTCATGCTCACATGACCCATCAATAATAGCCTGCTAGCGATCCTCTCCAGCCTTTCCCTGGCAACACTGGAGAGGAAAATAGAACCCTTCTTTGCCCTTCTTATGCTTTCTTTAGTACATGGGACGCTCTTTGTTCCCTCCTGTCTGTGCTTTACTGCACAAAGTAGGTTGTTGAACTGCTGCAAATGTCTGGTGTGCATAAGAAGACCATGCTTCAGCCAGAGAGAAATGGAGCATGAACAATTCAGCTTTCAAGGCAGAGGTGTGAAAAAGCATGTTTCCTCTTGTTCACAAATGCTTAATATTTGCGTTTATAGGAACCGCATAGTATAAGTAATATGTGTGTTAGCATGCTTCGGTTAGTGTGCTAACCCAAGTTTGCAAAACAGCACAGCACTTCAAGTGCAGTATCTACTTGCCTGCTTAGCACAGGGAACCAAAATATTTCATTTGCCTTCAGCAAGAAAAAACAGACCAGCCCCCAGACAGCAATTAACATATGCCCATGTACTTCAACAAAGTAGCTAGTTCAATTAGTGCAATTGAGAAATATGTGATGTGTAGTACTGATGTGTAGGTTACATGCTGGCCTTACTTTGGTCAAAGACAGGAATGAACAAAAGTGTACTACAGTGATCAGAGCAATATTTAGGATGTCTGGATTCTTTTCTCTGTTGCATCTGAGAGTTTGGGGATGGCCAAACCTCTCCAAATTTCTCCACCTGAGACAGGAATGGAGGGAATTCCTAGTTTTCAAGAACACCAGGTTTTACTTGCTTTTCCTTGCAAATGCTCAGAGAACCTCAAGCATACAGTAAGCACAAGGGTGCCAGAGAAGAGGAACACTGGAAATCCACAGAGAGCTTACAAGTTTCTGCTAACAAGTCATCCAGGTTCCTGTGGATTGTTTTATGGTTGGTAGCAGACACTCCAGTTGCTGGCATGCAGGGTAGGTTTCTCTACAGAAACACTCACTGCAATTCACAGAGTACCCCTATGCTTGAGCTTTTCTGGGGTGCAAAATCAGGCAATCTCCATGTAAAAGCAGCTGTTCTAGCAGCATCCTAGTTGAGAGCAGTTGAAACAGGTGTGAATAACCTGAATAACTCCTCAGATCATGGACACCATTTGGCTAACAAGATTTTTTGGCTCTAGAGTTTAAAATCTACCCACAGCCCTTCCTGCAGTGCCCAGCCCATCTGTGTCATAGGGTCCTGGGAGGGGAAAGTCTACAGGATTCATGGAGAAGCTGGATGAGTACTTGTAAGAAAAATTCACTGAGGATTATTAACGAGAAAGAAGTAACCTCATGACCAGGAAACCTCTTGAGCTAAAATTAATGCGGTCTTGAAGTTTGAAGAAAGCATCATATGTATTTGCTTCATATCTACCCTTCCCATGATGCCTGCTCATGGTCACAGTTGCTGCCAAGTTACTTGATTAGCTGAACCACTGATCTGACTCATGATGGCTGCTCTACATTTGTAGCTATAATAAGGAATTCATGTATCACTGCCCCTATTCTGGTCTCTCAAACTCCAGACTTCATCACCAAGCTCTGTGCCCACTGTATTAACTATGAAGGACCACTCAGGACCCAAAAGGAAAACTGACTCCACAAAGCAGGCATGACCACAGAAAGAACCAAAAGAGTCTAACACTTCTGAGCCTGTCAAAGACCTGTGAGAGATGCAAACACAGGCCTGCACATAGTTGTTCCTGTAAGTTAATTCAATTTGCTTAGCATTAACCATCAGGAAGAAGTTATTTTTGCTCCAAAGAAAGGATGGAGATATTCAAAAGCAACTGCCAGACTTTAATTCACACTCTTCCCTGATTCTGCTTCCAGTGTTAAAGGCTACAATTTCCTGGCTGAGGAAGCACCTCCAAGAGAGAGGCTGGCAGGAGTGATACCATTTACAACACCCGTTAGGAGCACAACTAGAGCTGTGCAAAACCAGACCAGCTAAAGATTCACCCCTAAAGTTTTGTAGCTTCATGAAATCACCATACAAGACTCATAATGAAAGACTCAAGCAAGAAAGTACAACCATGTTGCTTTTTGTTTGAACAAGAAGCCAGTGAGACAAAAAGATCTACTGTTGCTCCGTGCAATATGAGCAGGAAATATGAAAACGCACTTTTACTTGGGTTACTTCCCATTACTCAAATGAGACAAACTGAGAAAAAAGTTCCTGCTAGACCCCAAAGATGACCATCAGCAGAATAACTACATAGCCCCAGAGTACATCAGCTTCAGCCTGCCCTTCAAATAAATTCAAACCAGCTCTGACCTACCTATTGCCCAGGCTTCTAAAGACAAATGCAGTGTTTTGACTGAATGAGAATTGCACTACACCTCATCAAGCAAGGGCCCAGAATGAACAGCCCTGAGCGTCTTTGGGATTAATCAGATCAGACTGAAAACTTAGAGCATTCTTCCTAAACAGCTTTTTCTTTATTTAAGTTCAACTGCAATTAAAGTTTCTTCAGCTGAAGAAATTAATGTGCTGTTGCATTTTACCTCAGTGACTCAAGATATCTGTATATCACTCAAGTAAAACAGAGGAGAGTAAAAATAATGACATGAAACAATTCTGCTGAAGCACTTCCAGCACTATCACTTGCACATCTTCCATCAGTAAAATAACTAAAAGAAATATTACTTGACCTCCCCTTTAGTCTGATTCTCTACTTACTGACAGTACCAATAAAGTTGGTACCCCCCCCAGACTACGACTATTGACTTTTGTTTAGAGAATGATAATGGAAAAAGGGAAGGGAAAAAACATCCATTTTTTTTGCTGAGCAAAAAATTACCTTTCATCCAATTCCTGTGGATGTAGCACTGTGCACTGTGTATAAAGGACTGCTGCAACTCGTGCATGCTGAGAGCTCACAGTTAAATCCTAATAAAAACTGCAAAAGTAAGAACAGCTGAATGATTGGAGCACTGACAACCAACCTAGCACCTGCATAGCTCCTTACAGGCAAGTATGTTTGCAAACATAGCTTGGTGATCTACCAACAAATTAGCAGTGGGGAAACCTCAAGTGGTGGTTTTATTATCTAGGTCTTTGATAAGTTTCCTAAAGAAAGCCTATAGTGTACTTGGAAACTTTCAAATGCCAAAACATTTACACATAAGAAATCTTTTGGCTTTATTTTTCTGTCTTTCTAGTTTCCCTTTGAGTTTGTCAGCTGCTGAAAGAGACCGAAAATTTATATAATCTTAGACTAAGATGTACAGGAAAATAAGATTTAAGTACTCTATCCCGCAAAATGTAACAAATATCACCAAATAGTGCCATTGAATTTAAGTATTTCTTACTCAGTTTTACTGCTGCTAAGACATAGCTGCCCAACAGGACCCAGAGTGCTCAATGATTAACTCAGGTTATACATAAGTCTTGTTTTGTTCCTGTATCATTAAGAGAGGCGAAAGCTTCAGTGTAATTCAGCTGTAGTAAAATTATTTCTTCCTTTGTCTGCACTCTACATTACAGAAGATTTCTAGGAGCCCAGGACAGGGTGCAGGAGATGGGCAAAAGTTGAATGACTGTGTGATACACAGAAGTCATCCATGAAGCTTTCAGTCAAAGAGAAATTTGGGTTTCACTTTCTCCAATGCTCCAAAAACTTGTCATGAAACTGCTGACAGGCTATTTTCAGCATAAAATCATCGTGATGAGAGATACACCCCACTTTCCAGAATCCCAAAGGGATATCCACCTGTCATTTGTAGTAATAGACAAATGAAAACACCACTGATTGTCTGTTTATCCTATAGAAAATAAACATAAAGGCTTTGCTAGTCTTTGGGCCTGGTACAAGTGTCCCTATGGATCTTTCAGGTCTTTGGATTGTTTTGTACAATCTATGCAAACAAAGACAGGTTTCAAATACTTTCCAGTGTGACAGGGTTACTTTTGTTTTATTGCAGATCACTTTCTTTGATTGACAGGGACTTTCAGGGCTGCTCCTGTGAAGCCCCACAGTCCAGCCAGACCTGTGTGCCCACCTCAACCATTGCAACTCTACCATGATGGAAAATGGCTGCTGGATGGCGCATGAATGTCCCAGCTACATAGGCCACCAGTACTTCTGAGATGATGGGATGGGCTTCAATGACTTCATTAAGTCTTGTATCATTACAGAAGTAAGTTCTCCATGCCATCTCCATGTATGCTACTGCCTATATTGGAATCAGAGCACTACATGCCATTTTGACAACTCCGGCACAAGTAACAACTTCCCCAGACACCTCTGTGTTAGAAGGAGGGTAATAGAAACGACACTTACAAAGTTCACCTAATGGGGTTTAGACTCCCAAAGAGGTAAATAAATCAGTCAGGATTCCCAATCAAATGATGGCTGGTTAATGCTTGGGGGGGGGGGCAGATGGGGAGTATATCTATTATCTTATATACATAAAACCACTTTGGCTATACATGATCTAAACAAAGAAGTTTAGTACAGAGTTGAGAATTAAACATCTCCATACCCCAGTCAATGTTTTTCTTTCAAGGTAGGCAAAGATAGTGACTATACTACTACAGAGGCAACTTCACACATCCCATTGTAGAAACACCACCATATATTTGAGCTGCAAATGAACGCGTATTTGCCCCATGACAGATTTTTCTAAATAATTCAGCACAGAATAAATCTGTGTTTTTTCTTCTAGACTCATTCCCTGGAAAATTTTTACTAAGAGGGGAAAGGTTGCCAAGATGTGAAATATTTCAGTACTCACACATAAGGCTAAGGATCTGAGATTTGGCCCAGGAATAGCCTTCATGCTGGAATGCGTCCTTCCAATATTCATGAAAAATTAAGTTCACCCATGTTGTAAGCTTTACGTACAACTCAGTTTCCTTGGCCAGTAGAAGCTTCATAAACCATCACAGCAAGTTTCCAGATACATTCCGTCTGCATAAGATAATGCAGCTATTGTTTTCACTGACATGCAGTTCTGGGTTTCACTTAGTTAAGCCAAGTTCTGGATCGAAGTGCTGAAAGCTAGTGAAAACACTTGTGTCCTTTCAAGCTGTAGAGGGAAAGAAGTCACAGACGAGGAGGGCGAGAACAAGATGGACTGAAGGGAAGTTGACTTGAGAGGCTGATGTGAAGAGTCTAAGAAGCTATTTACCACAATTCTCTGGGTGCAGCCAGTCAGCCAGTTCCCCACCCACTGCACAGACCACTCATCAAGGCCATAAAGTGTCAGTTTCTCTAGGAGGAGGCTGTGGGAAACTATCAAAAGCCTTGGACAGATCCAGGTAGGCAATGTCCGCTACGCACCTCACATCAACCAAGCAGGTTACTTGGTCATAGAAGGTGATACTAAAGTGTTGTTGGGCTCACTTGTGGTAAGTTTTTGTTTGGTTGGGGGGTTTTATTTATTTTTTTAAAGCAATTAAGGTGTTGGTGTTTGTACAGCAGCAGTAAACTTGTGTCTATACAACTGCACTTGAACACCTGCAAAAACTGTATTGAGCATTGAGCAGGAAGTATTTTTCTACATCAAATCTTTGCTGTGCTAGATACAAGAGTCAGAGATAGTCTTGAAACAGTTTATCATCTTAGAGAAAAAGCAAATAAAAGAAACCCTGCCACCTAAGGCTCCCTTTTCTTGCAATGCTTTTACCCTTTGATTTAAAGTCCACCAGTCAGTCTTGATTACAGTGGGCTTCAGAGCCCATATGCTTGCTTTACTGGTAGGACTAATTCCCCAGAAGTCAGAGGAAATGAGCTGGTAACACCCAAGCTCAGGGAAAACCTGCATCTAAATTGCCAAGCTGAATTTTTATCTGCAGTCTCAGATCAATTTAAAAATAGCATCTTTGAAGATAAGTATTATTTCAGACCTTAGAGAAAAAATGGAAAACATTCATTTATGATAACGAAAATCCAAAAATCCACCTGTAACTGAGTCCATGGGACCAACCCTATGCTTTAATTTATTATAAGGTGTACCCTGCATCTTGAATGGCCCCGTGAAAGCAATGTCCTTCTCCAAAGTAGTTCTCCTGTGAACAGGCTGGTAAGTTCACAGTCACAGTATCCTTATGGAGGTATTGCATACCAAACCTGCGTCTGTGACACTAGATGACTTAAGACAAAGCAAAGCATTTACAGTATTTACCATGTTTATTAATCAGAATTATTTCTGTCAACTACTATTTGTAGTGTTACAGATATCAAAATAAATCTCTCAATAGCTTGTTCACTTTGTGATAATAGAGTCCTGGTGTCCAGTAGTTCCTGCTGCCACTTAGCATTAAGTCCAGAGTCCTGCACAGGACTGAATGGCTCCTATTTCCAGCTCATGGCCTACACTATGCTCTTTTGTTTAGCCAGGACCTCACACTGTCTGTAGTCATGAACTCATGTTGACCCTCAGTAGCACAGAGAAGTAGGAGCTTTCTCTAATATTTGGGGTTAAAAACCAGAAGAGAGACCCATTATGCTAAAGAGTCTACAATTCATTCAGTGTGCAAGTGG
>JANHGB010054133.1:0-68385 GCA_026283785.1 Coracopsis vasa
GCTCATTGGCTGGAGCAGCTGGAATATCTCTACATTGCTCTGAGCATTTATTATAGGTGCTGGCAACTGACTGGGAGCATTGGGATGGAATGATGCCCTCCTCCCCCAACATATCTAGTTTAAAGCTTTCTTGACTAGCCTGGCAAGCCTCCTACCAAAACCGATCTTCCCCTTCATTGTCAGACCAGCTCCACCAGCCTCCAGTAGACCTGGCCTACTAAATTGAGTCCAATGTTCTAGATACCCAAACCCCTGACTACGGCACTACTGTTCTAACCATTTATTAACTTGGCCAATCCTGCTAGCCTTTTTAAGGTACTCCCCTTTATCCTGGAGAATTGACGAAAAGACTATCTGAGCTCCAGAGCCCCTAGCCACGTCTGCCAGGGCTCTGTAGTCCTTCTTTATGTTCTTCTGGCTACTGCTATCTACATCACTAGCACCCACATGGATCACTAGAAATGGTAATAGTCATTGGTACTTACTAGACCAGCAGACTGTCTGCAACATCCCTGATCCGAGCCCCTGGTAGGCAGCACGCTTCCGTTGAGAGTGGGTCAGGCCGACAGATGGGTGACTCTGTGCCTTTCAAAGTAGAGTCCCCTACCACTATGACCGGCCACTTTTTCCTGACAGCACCACTAGTAATCTTAAAATACCTAAGTACATACATATATAGTTATCTAAAAATTTCTGAGACCTGGGTACCACATTTTTTCTACAATTGCTAGAGCAACTTGTCATTATCAAAGAAATCCTAATCTTATTTCAGGTGTGTTACAATGCTGAGCCTTGATTCACAAGCTGATTCACACCCCGAGGAGCAGAGACTGATGCCGGTATTTGCAGGTTCTCCATTATTGTTGCTGAGTGTGTAGTGAGGATCAGGCCTAAATCTTTCTAAAGTTGAATAGGGATAAATGAGAAGCCTGAAGCTGTTATTTAAGTCTTTTCATCTCTAGAATAATCATCTCTTCCAGAAACAAGGCTCTGGGCAGAGTCTGCAATCGTTCCCTTACAGCTGTTGGTCTTTTTCACTATTTTACAGGAGGTAAATTTTCTTCTCAGTGGATAAACTGCATGACAAACCACAGGCAAACTTCTGAAAAACTGCAAACACTTACACTTTACTGCAAATGTAACCATAACAATTCAAAGTGCTGATTTTCTACCTCATATAAATGTGTAAGTATGCCTTAGAAACACTCATGGGAAACATAATTTAACAGTGCCTCTCTCTTCCTTACCTTGAGATAGGAAATTTCTGTCACATACTTAACAGAAGGCTGACTGTCTGAGTTTCCCATGTGCTCATCGTCATGGGTTTTTCAGAAACATCTTGACAGGGTGTTTGTTTTTCTTTAACCCTTTGCTAGCTATGTGTCACCTTCACCCAGCTAATGAAAATGTATCTTGGCTCCCAATCTCTCCCCGGGTTAAAAAGAAAGAAAAGAATGAGAGAATATCTTCTGCATTACAGGAGATGATCCGAAAATGAGGTCTTTATCAGTAGAAGAGAAAGAGCAGTCTGCTGCACAGCTTATCCCACATCAGGGGCCACTCAGCACACCACAAAGATTCGGCAGCTGAGTTGCTGCTTCCACATTCTAGTTAACATTTGTATTATTGTATGTATTGTACCTAAAGCAAGGTTCACACTCATAGGAACATAAAGTTTCTAAGAAGCTTTTATTTTTTAAAATAAGAGTGATATGAAGTATGAGAAAAAGGCATTATTTCTACTGTAGCTTATAACTGACAAGTAAATAAAAAGGTTAAGGACTAGTGCCATTTATGATTGACAGTGATTTTTACAATTAAGATCACTAGCAGGTCTTGAACAAGTCATTTTAAGAGTTAATCTGGATTCTAAAGAAAGAATAAAACTCAATGATCTAATTTTTGTTTCACTCAGTCAGTGATGTTTCTATTATAACACACCAACTTTTAATCTTCCTGAGTCCAAGAGCTGTTGTCCTAGTTAAACACAGCCATTGGTACTGAGGAAAGGCAAAGTCTGGGTGAAAAGATGATGTCTTCTTTTTTAAAGTCAAGTAAAAGGCATTTTAAAATATGATAAAAAAGAGCAGACAAGCTGGGAAATCAGCAAGTTAAAGGTTTGCCTAGTCTAAATGCCTGTCTCGGTGAACTGTAGCAGATGCTTAGAAAAGAATGCAAGAATGAGGCAAATATGCAGTGGTATGTTCCTGGTGCAGTTTTATAATCCACAACTACCATCAGCTCAGAGGTAGTATCTCTTTGCTTAGTACCTCCTAATTGGTTTAATTCTGTGATTTGTCTTCCTGTATTTTAGATCCATACAAACTTTTGTCAGCTATAAGTGTCATGGTCTATTCCATGGGTGACAAAGGACCTCCATCTGACTGTACTGAGCCTGTCCATGTGGTAATTCCGTACTTTTTTTTTTCCCTACTCACCTTCTATCTATCATGAGGTTCCAGGTGTCCTCACTAACCACTAGTAAATGTCTGAAATCCCACGTTTCTCCAGGATTTGGATGTCTACAGCTAGGCATGAATTCATTATGTAAAGCTGGGATGTATAACCCAGTTCCTTTCTCATTTATGTGCCAAGTTGATTGTTTTGGGTGAATGACTTACTCTCCTTTTAAAGTACTGTCAGAGAAAGAAGAGGTCATATTTAATTCTTTATGCTAAAGCCTGCTGCTACAGGAGTTGCTGGAAAGTGGGACACTCATATTTTTTGTCTTCTGCTATACGGGATCTTTGTCTTTTTGAGACATTTTTTGAATATAGGACCTAAATCCACTTGTCTTGTCCTGATGAGGTGCCCAGTAGAGCACACTCTAGGTAGCTTAAACATAAAAAAAAAAAAGATCAAGTTTTTCCAGGAACTAATAAAGCGTTGAAGGAGAGGAGTTGGGGTGGCATCTTTGTTCCCCATTCTACTGATAGTGAGTTACTGTCCAGCATGAAGTTAAGGAGTAAGTGAGGAAGCCAAAAGGAACAAAGTGAGATTGGAGAAGGGAGTTGGACTTCATCGCTACTCCAGTGATGTGCATCTATTTCCCCCGCAAAAGGTCTTTTGAGCAGGCACCAAGAAAGTTAAGGGTGAATAACACTCTGCACAGGGTGGTAACTAGGCAGGAATTTTGAGTACTATTCTTTTTGGCAGCTAAATCCTACATAATATTTGCTAAGAGCATCGAAGTCTCATCTTGGACCACAGCCTGAATCTTGGGGTGTGTCACTTGCCAGGCAAACCCTACCTCAGCCAGTCAAGCTGTGGTGACTAAGACTTAAAAGGATACAAACATGGGTGGGCAGCTCTTGGGGAAATGAGTGCTCATGCTGAACCAGCCAGCTTCCAGCTTTCTGCAGAGTCTTCGTCTTTGTGATCAGAGCTGTCAGTCAAGATGTAAAAACCCCTAACAGTAAACCCCTACCATGTGAGCAGTAATACTGCAAACTTTGTAAGAGGAAGGGCTTCACAATATATTAACTAATATATAGAGACTTGACCTTTATTAATTACACTTGTAATCTCCCTAACATTCATCAGGGAGTTCAATCCAGCATTCAGTTTTCCTGGATATACCTTGCTAGCAAATCTGTACTTTTTATAGGCATGAAAATATTTGTAGAATGAACTGTTTCTCTGACATAGATTTGGGCACAAACACAGTTTGCTCTTCCAATAAAATTTAAGATTAAAAAAAATTCCAAACTCATGGCAAGACAAAGTAAAAATCTTGCAAATGTGCTTAACCCAAAATTGTGTCTCCAAACACAGATGTGACTCATTGAATCATTTCACATGAATTGTTTTAAGATATTTCACCTGAATTTCTAAGTGATCTTTTTGACAGATTTTTTTTCCTCAAAGATGAACTTGCATTTGAAAATGCAGCCATCTAAAGTGAGAATTTTAAAGAAAAAAGAGTCCTTTGTCTTCTAAATTCCTAATGGACATCTCCTCTCCCTCCATCCTCATCCCCCACAATTCTTTCTGCTCCAGTAATTAGAAACAGAAATTTCATTGCAAAGCCCCTGTTTAAAAATGTCATGTCTCAAGCAGTTGCACTGGATGACATCTTTGCTGTGTCTAGCACTGCCCTCAAGGAAATGTACTTGCTCAGACATTTAGCTCAAGCCAAGAACATTTTTGACACCCACAAGAAGTCTGCCAAGTGACTATAAGCATCAAGCATTAGAGTGTCATTCCAGGGGTACAAAAACCTAAACCACATGAATGATTTGAACCACAGGATTTCCTCCTGCCTAAGAAAAAAATAAGTTCATACATGTATCACAGCATTTTAGTAATACCTGAACTGCCTATAAGATGGTGAAATCCAGAGGGTTAAGAAAAGGAGCTCATTCACTACTGAACAATGTTAAGCAAATATTTACCACAACATCAGATGCTTTAGTCAACCTGAGGAACTCCTCATTTGAATGAGACACAACTCAGGCATTAGTCAAACAGGAGATGAGATGCAGCCCTATAAAATAACCACATTAGTATGAAAAATGAGACATAAAACAAACTGTCCCCATATGTTGTTATCCATATCTCAGAAAGATTTTTCTTGAAGTTTTATTGTAATGACCATCAAGGGAGTTTACATGCCCTGGCCTGGAATTTATATTAATTTAGAGGGGAGGAAAGGGGGAACAAACACAGACAAAAGGATATCCAGGAAATAGGGACAGTTGGAACATAGTTGAAACAAAAAAGTATTGACAGGGGAGATAGCAAACAGTTTCCACTGAACTGCATTTGGGTACTGAGCATGGTGTTCTCATAAATGCAAAGAAAACCGCTTGGGGTTCTGCACTTCTTATGTGCAACACAGTTGTCTACCTTGCTGCATTACTGATTACTTGCAACAGCTTTTTAATGTAGTTTGGGGGATACAGTATATGTATCATTTCTTTATTACCATCTTTCAATCATCATCATGATACAAAGAAAAAACATTGTTCAGAGCAGATGCACTCTTTTATTTGCTAATATGTTCTTGGTTGACACTAATTTGCCACAGCAAAATTTAGCATCCATTTTCAAAATGCTGCTCACTAATGCCATTCCAAAAACCAATGGGTATGCAATAAACAGCATCAAACAACCCATAATAAAACAGTTTTACTACAGATGTTCATTATGCACATGAGTCTCTGCAGCAGCCTGTGTATTTTGGAGAAATGTTTGAAATTAGTTTGGAAAAGCAGTAATTAAAATTAGTTATTTCTCATAAAATCCAGCAAGATCAGAACCACAGACATGTCACAGTGCTCAGTTTCCAGGAGTGATTTGCCTCTCCACATCCTTCAAATCATGTTTAATAACTATATTGTAGACTTGGGTGTCATATCCAAAGCTACTCTGGATTCCGAAAGATGTCATGCTGGTAAGCAGCAAATATTTGGACTTCAAAGATTCAGTGCTGTTCTCATTAATACCTCTGAACACACTCCTGATTGCCATTTTCCATAAGAGACCATTTGGTACATGTAATGAATGCACTGCTTGCTGGATTAATTGTCCTGTGAGTTCATGGCCTGCCTTTTGTACCCTAATTTTCCTACGGTACTATGCAAAGTGTTTGCTGTGTGCTTCGGTTCTCCCCAGTGACTGGATACATAAGCAGCTTCTGACAATACGACCTGACTTCACCTCATGAACACAACTAAATCCACTAGGTGATAAGGATGGCTTCATTTTACACTTATAAATACAATTTTTAAATTTACATTTTAATGTACATATTCAGCTGGGTGGATAGATGAAGATCTTCTGTCTGGAGCGCAAAGATACCAACCTCTCTCCTGGAAGGCTACATGACCTGGCTAAAAGATTGCTGTCCAGCTGCTTACACCATCTCTGTGCTCATGTCACTACATGTAGCTCTCATCAAAAGAAGAGAAAAGGATCTTTACGAAATGATTGAAGTTTTTTTCCAGCATTTGATCCTTTCTCACCCTAAGTGACGGATTCATTCTGCTAAGGGAAAAGTAAAACTATTTTTCAGATATTTTTCCCCTAACCTTTTCATTTAGTTTTCTTTTTTTGGGCATGAATTGATTGAATGTTATTTTAACTAAACTGGATTTGATTTTTTGTTTGGTTTTTTTCACCTCCCTTTCCTCACCTAAGTGTGGTAATTTTTTGCAGTTGTTGTGGTTTAAGCCCAGCCAGTAACTCAGAACCATGCAGCTGCTCACCCTCCTCCTTTTCCTGCTCTCCGGGCAGGATGGGGAGGAGAATCGAAAGCATGTAAGCCCCATGGGTTGAGATAAGAGCAATCCAGTAACTAAAGTATAATATAAAGCTACTACTACTACTACTACTACTAATAATAATGATACTGGAAATAACAAGGGAAGAGAATATAAAACTAAAAAAGGAATGGAAAAAGAAAACAATAAACACGAGTGATGCGCAATGCAATTGCTCACCACCCACTGACCGATACCCAGCTCAATTCCAGATAACATCCTCCAGTTTATATATCGGGCATGATGTGCCGTGGTATGCAATACCCTTTTGGCTAGTTTGGGTCAGGTGTCCTGTCTCTGCTTCCTCCTGGTTTCTTATGCCCCTCCTCACTGGCAGAGCATGAGAGACTGAAAAGTCCTTGGTCAGAGTAAGCATTACTTAGCAACAACTAAAACCAATGGTGTGCTGTCAGCATTGTTCTCAGACTAAAGCTGAAACACAGCTCTGCACCAGCTACTAGGAAGGAGAAAAATAACTGATACAGATGAACCCAGGACAGTAGTGAACTCTTCTAGTGGTGTTCCAGTGTCTAGTGGTTTAATGCATGTGGTCCTTTGTTCCTAATGCATGACCACGCATCTAATATTCAGACAAAGCAAGCAGAACATCCATCATGTCCTGCGGTATGTGGACTTTGGCAGGCTCTTAGGTACCCTGAGCAAAAGAGAAATGTGTCAGAACAAAATTGTCGGAGTAAACACTGCTGAATTTGGGCAAAATTTAGATCTGAAATGTCAACTTTTTTTCTCTTGGACCCAGCTTTGAAAGAGTTTATGAGAAAAAGCTGGAATTCCCGTCTCTTAGTGAAAGTAGAGTGTAAGGAGTAAGCTCCCTTCCTTCACACTGCACAAGGGACTACAAAAGGAAGCAGTGAGAAGATGGTATCAATCAGAGTTGAAGGTAACCACAAAATAGCTGTGGAATGAGTTCCCGACATTGCCTGTGAATTTCGCATGCAGATGTGGCATTCATCAATTCCCAATGACATCAGTCTGTGTGTCGCAGTATCAGGACGTGGGGCGTGATTGATTAATCTGTAGCTCTGACTCCATTTCCTGACCTAAATAATTCCCTTCTCTCCAATGTAGAATATGAAATCTCAAACAAAATAAAAAAAGAGAAAATGAGATCCTTTTATTTCATTCTTTTGAATAGGAAGATAAATGGGCTCCCTATTGAATAAAGCAGAGATTTGCTAAAAAGTGCTGACTGTATTTGGGAGTACAGTGTGAATTTATATCCATGAAAAAAGACATCTCTCTGAGTCACTGATATGTGACAAGAGAGACATTAAATGCAATTAAATATCATGTTAAAAACTGCTTTTCGAATATGCCTATTCCCTTACTGGGCAGTTTGGCCTCTGAAATGACCTTGCATCTGAAACCTATGTCTGCACCCTCAACCCATAAAGGCAACTTAATAAACCTTCCAGACTTTAAATGAACGTTTTGATGACACTATGAATACAGTATATGCTAAAGATCTTATATTCCATTTTCTATAACCATAAACAGATATGCTTTAATGGTCTGATGCCTTTACCTTAAAAAATTCCAATTTAGTTCCCTAGAGCTATAATAATAAAAACTGCTGACATTCTGTTTTTATTTTTCAGAGTAGGAAGAACCTGTCTTATAAGGGCTTCTCTGTATTTGTGGACTGGCAAGATCAAGCTAGGTCTTAGGCATCTTTTTTAAGAAAGCCACCTGAAGAGGGATGTGACATGGACTTTTAAACTTGACACAGGTGACAGCAAGTCTTTCAACACATGAAGCCTATTCATATTTTATCTTCAAAATAGCTTTGTAAATGTCAGAGCTTAAAATTAATTTGGCTCATCTTTGCTTTCTTTCGTCAGTATTTCTATCATTCTGAGTTTGAAGAGAGGAGCCATCCATTTTAGAATAAACACATGATGCAGGCAGGGAATCTCTTTCTGCCAGGCTTGCTGTGCCTGCTCCTGGAATTGCTGGGTTACAGGAGTTCAGATTCTAGTGTTTGAAAATCCCTACATGGCACATAGGGAGAATAAGACCTTAAAATTCTCTGGTTTCTTTGTTTTAAAAATTTAAATGTATATAAAGTGAAAATGGGGATTAGTAGGTTGCACTATATCTAAGAAAAAAAAATACTCTCTGCTGCAGAAACTATATTCCTCTCCTGTGGCATGCCATAAAATATCTTACATATTTCTACTCAAATCCAAAATGGCAATACAGAGTTACACGTGGATGTAGCATTTTGCTGCCTATTACAGTAAGTGTTGACATTGTATTGAAAGCACATTTCATATATTGATCTGACAGAATTCAATCTTCAGGCATCTCAGAGCAACCAGCATGGGGTTATGCAGTATTTGCACAAACCATATCCTAGTTTTCACTAGGAATGTTCACAGCAATCTTTCATGGGCCTGCATTTTTCTGGGTTTTTTTTGCTGATTCTTCTTTTTTTTTTTTTTTTCTTAATATTTCCTCAGGAGTTTGTGTTCAAACTACATTCATAAAGCCTTTTCAGATTTTAATATCTTTACAAATATATAATCCCATTCTTTTTGTTTGTTTACTTTTTGTTATCAGGAACCCTTCCACCTTACTGTTGTTTTTTTCCCTTTTATACAGAAGTACAGAAACAGGCAATGTGGACAGCCCAGCTTTGTGTCCTGTATTATAGTGTTCAAAAGCAAGCAGAAGCCTGATGCGTAATGTAAGACTGAAGCAAATACCTACTGACACTCCTCCAGAATATCCTCCCAGTGGTCTATGGCCGACAGCCTCCCTGAGGCAGAGGGAATATAGCTAACAACACAAAACAGGTTCTTTTCTTCAATAGATTTGTCCTGTCACATCTTGAACCCAGACTGCTACAAAGGCAATTTCAAAGATAATTTTTAGAGAGGAATGCATAGCACTGATGCTACAGAAACATCTCCTATCAATTTGTAGGTTGACTAATAATACCCTTTGAGTTATTCTCTTCTGATAAGTATATCGGATAGAAATAACCTGAGGCTTGTCCTGAATGTTTGTGACAGCGTCAATTAGGTCTGAGCACTGAAAACATTTCGAATATGCTTATGATCTCCAGGGTCAGAGGTTTATATGGCTAAAAGGGAAAAAGAGAACAGAAAGAACTGGGAAACCACTGAAATACAGGAACTGCAGTGAAGTTGGTCATGCGAGCACAGGTCCAACTTCTCAGGCCATTAAATCTGACTGCTAGATACTGGAGGCAGCCAGCTCTTGCTGTTCCTGCATGCTGTGGTGAGAATGTCAAACAGACAGGACAAGGTTTATACGCACAAGTAGTAGCTTCATGGAAAAAAAACAACAAATGCCCTTTCAGGAACATGAACCTAATTTTATGTCTGAAGAGAATGAAAGATAGGTTGAGAATGGTGTATGCTTGGTCCATGATCGTTACAACACTTTCACCATTGCAATTCTATCAGTTACTTATTTTTCACTGCTAAGAGCCCCTAAGGAGTATGTCAGTTTAAATTATGAAACACCAAGAGGAGCTTCATGAAAAATGTATAAACCTGAAATTTGTGCAAAGTTCTTGGAAAATTTCCTGACCAAACCCTGCTGGTTTTGTACCCTATTTCAGATTAGACTTCAGCTAAGTGTTAGAATGAAAGTTAGGTTTTGGAAATCTGAAAGAAAACAGCTCATGCTTTTGATCTGAGAGATGAAGAAATTCCTGGTCAACACCAACCTTGTAAGATCTGGTGAACATGAGAATTATGCTGGCATTCAAAAATGAGGTCGCTTTCAAGATGCTTCATATTCTGTTAAAACTTTTCCTGAAGAACTGAAGCCCTGACCCAGTAAAATTTTTCCAGGCTGGGAGTCTGATGTGTAGTCCCTTATTCATATGTCCTCTAAGTAATGAGTTTTCTCTTCACGAAGCAGAATGACTCTGACAACTATTGGCATAACAAGCGTTTTTCCCTTTTTCATGCTCCCACCCTTCTCATTAGAAGTTCTAAATCTTTATTTTTCCAAGGAAAGGAACATCAGAAGAGCAAACACCTCCCTTTGGAGTTCAACTTAGCTTCTTTACCTTGCAGCTCTGTGGCTTATGGTACCAAAAGGTCAGGATCTTTTCTGCCTTACACAGGTGGTATGGGGATAAAACTCATTATGGGATTTGGAAATGGGAAAATTGACCCTTCTACAGATGAAGAAGTGAGACTGAGCTGGAATTCAGACAAAAAACTTAAAGGAAAACAACAGATGAGCAGAACTGAAGCCTAGATTCTCAATGATATGTTTGGGCCTTGTCTAAAAGGATATTTTACATCCTAGAATTCAAGCATGTGTTAAGGTGAATACCACACTTTGCCTATTTAATAAACTTACCTCCTGTGAAGGACTGTTAAGTGTGGATTCTGCAGTACATCTGTTGAGCAAACATTACAGATGATTGGTATTTATATGAAGGGAAGAATTTACAGTATTAAAGTAAATATTTGCTTGTAAATATTTACATGCCAATACTTAGATTTATGAACGTGAATTCTCAAGATCCGTGTTTTTATTATCCCATTTCAACAAGGGCAATTGCTTCCATTCTGTTACTGAGGAAAAGACAACCAATATTAAGAGACTAGGGGAATAGAGTAAGATCAAAGGTGCAGGTTACAAACTGGAACATATTTTCTCCTCACTTTTATTAGAGGATGCTATTCACATAAAGAAGCAGGTTTTTGGGTTAAGGTTGCTTTTTTTTCCTTGCTTCTGATTCTTACTTGAGGTCATAATCCTCTTCCTGTGATATCACAGTTGATTGCTAGGGAAACCATTATTAAGTCATACTTCAGTGATCAGAGGTTCAGGTGAGGGAATGAGCAGCTCTTCAGTTTTCATACTCACATTCCATGTATTAAGGTACTAATGCTGAAGGTAAACAATCCCCCATGAAGAATTTTTCCACCATGTGATAGCAATTTACAAGGCATTTGGCATTATAAAGCCAGTTACCATGATCTGCCCTTCATGACTCTTTTAGGGTAGCCCTACAAGATTCACAAGAAGGAAATTTAAACCAAAAATAAAACCTGTTAATACAAGGCTTCTGCTGCATTTTCCAGCATATGATGTCTCCCCTTGTGTTTCTCAGTTAGACTCTAATCATTTGGGGTCAGAGAACACTTTGATATTAACATGCCATATTTTTTTGCACTAAATGAATACTAAATGCCCATGCACATCAATAGCTTTTTTTTTAAATAGCCTGTCCAGGGTTCAGCAGTAGAAATCTTTTTTCTCCTTCTTAGTAGCTGATGCAGTGCTGTGTTTTTTTTCACTTTCAGACTGGGAACAGCGCTGATAACACCAATGTCTTTTAGTTGCTGCTCAGTAATGTTTACTCTGACCAAGGACTTTCTGAGTCTCATGCTCTGCCAGGGAGGAAGGGAAGCCAGGATGAAGCAGAGACAGGACACCTGACCCAAACTGACCAAAGAGGTATTCCATACCACAGCACGTCATGTCCAGTATATAAACTGGGGGGGTGTACCCGTAAGGCCCAGATTGTTACTCTGGTCTGGCTGGGTATTGGTCAGTGGGTGGTGAGCAGTTGTATTCTCTTCCCTTGTTATTTCCCTTACCCACATTGGCCTTTTTAGTCATCAGTGTGCTTGTAGTAAGCGTGAGTAAAACCCTTCCCAAAATCTTCGTTCATGAAGTCAAGTCATCATCAAGATCATTGTTATTGGTGGTAGTAGTAGTGGGTTTGTGTTATACCTTAGTTCCTGGACTGTTCTTATCTTAGCCTGTGGGAGTTACATTCTTTCGGTTCCCCTCCCCATCCCTCTGGGGAGAAAGAAGGGGGGAGTGAGCAAGCAGCTGCGTGGTTCTGAGTTACCGGCTGGGCTTAAACCACGACAATTATGTATAGGAAGTACCATAACATATAAAGTAAGATACAAAGCCATACTGGAGCAATTGGACTACACAGTACAGACTTTGTTCATAATCTACTGGAGCTTATATATATATATAAAAATACAAAAGACATTTAAACATGGTATTAATATACTTGATTCTTAACACTAATGGATAAACATGTGGACACTGAGGAAAAAGAAAACCCCAAGCAGACTAAGCCCAGCTTTAATTACTGTTAATCTGCAGAGACGTTCACGTTGGAAATATCACCCTGGCATTTTCCTGTTTACCAGCTGCAGATCAAGCTCTGTAACATTTAATCTTTATAAGTACTTGCCCTTTGAAAACCTTGCTTTCCCTCATCTTTCTTTCAACAAATCACCTCCTCTGCACATACTGCACAGCATTTTCTGCCAGCCTCTGCTGGACTACTCACTGACATAGAGAGCTGGGGAGCTTTCCTTTCCTAACCGTTCTCCCACCTTTGCAGTTTTTTTTTCCTTCCTGGGGTCCCACAGCAGTGTTGGGGATATCAGCTTGACAAACGAGAGCCCTGGGAGGCCAGGGCAGTCATGACACACTCCTAGTGGTGGTCACTGTGTCTGGAAAAACAACAAGAATTTGCCCAGCAGAATTGAGTACCTGTTATTAAAGATGAAGTAAAACATCCAAAGAGCTGTAAAGATCAAAACATGTGGACCAGCCTAGAAACACACAAGCCACTTCAGGAGATCTGGAGCTACTTTGTACTTAGATAAAGGCACGATCACTTTTTTAAAGGTTTACAACTTTGATGAACCCACACTTAATCAGAAAACAAGCACCAGTGACCACACTGGAACAATGTTTATCCTTTAGGCTAGCAACATCCAAGAAGATTAATACCTCTTTGCATTCAATTTTGCTAAGCCACGGTATCCAATAAGTTTTAGGATAAATTAATTAGTTTTCAGCTTCTTAAGTATGGGAGAATCACACAAATGTAATTGTTCAACAGAAAACTTCAGAGTATCAGGTGCCCCTGAAATCTTTCAGAATAAAAAGTAAAATAAGAACATAAATGACAAAGCTAATTCACTTCTCAGAAATAGCAGTCTTGGTTAACTGTGTAAATTAACCCCTTTTCTCCAGGAAAGTAAGCCTGTCATCACATGCATCCTATCTCTTACTCTCTTTCAGACCAATAGGTAACCAGACCTACCTTCAGAAGAGTTCTAGAAGTTTCAGTTATGCTTGATGCTTTCAAAGACCAGAATTGCATGGAACCATTTCTCTTTGACCTCTCTTTTTCCAACACACTTCTACATTTTTGAAGAAAACATGTATAATTGTGATAAAAACATCTATTAATGCTTATTTCTATAGATATGACTGTGTGACATTTCCAGAGAAAAACTCACTGGCACTGGATTTATTAACTTCTTTTTGTACTTTCAACATGAAGCATAAGATTTTAATTTCCTGGGAAAAAGAAATAAAAATCCTTGTTGCCCTATTGCTACTTAGACTGAGGTGAGAGGTTTGGGTTTTGGTTTTTTTTCACTATACACAGCAAAACTGCATAAGGAGAAAAAGCCTAAAAGATTAGCACATTTTATAACAAACCACAAGTGCCAACAGAACTTCTGATAGAAAGCATCTCCGGAGATAACACCCCTATTAGCTTTCCTGACACCGGGACATTGTTACTATGTGCAAAACACCAATTAAGAAATATTTTAATTATTTTGCTTCTGTAAAAAAAAAATTTAAAAAATAATCATTTGTTCAAATAAGTCAAGTTGAGGATTCAGGTCTCCATTTAGCAAAGCATTCAAGCACATTTCCAGCTACAGCTCTTCACCTATGATTGTTTATGCAGTAATGCTGTATCAGCCCGTATCAGGCAATGCCTATTTCCCATAGCTACTTTTTAGATAAATGGCTGTACCCCAGGAGAGATGCTCCTTTTAAATACAGCAGAAAGCGCTTAAGTAACAATAAAATGTCCCCATTTGGAGAACTACAGCCTCTGGATGGTCAACAGAAATTTACAGTCTTTGAAACCCTAAGTCACACATCTAATGAAATTAGCACTTCATTATCTGCTTTTCCAAATCAATAATCAAATCAGAAGAGGAAGTTCAGGTGGCAGCTAGGAGAAGAAAATCAAGCTCATCTGGTACTCATCAAATGAAGATTCCATTATTCCCAAAATACTCTTCATATAAGGTTAATTCAACATTAATGTCAACACGTTCATATTTCACTTATTTTGTTCAACACTGCCTGATACATATCATTACCTTAACACTAAGCTAAACACAACTTCTCTTGCTCCACACATCTGCACACCCTGTGGTGATGCTTTTTTCCAGGAGATTAATGTAAAAAATTCACTTAGCCACAGCTGAGTCACTCTGTTCTGCTCCAGTCTGCTCCTCCTTGCAGCTCCTCTTAGTGAAACATGGATTAAACAGCAGTACAAGGCTGTAAATGTTATGCTCTGCTAGGCCTTACTTTATGCTCAGACTCTGCTGACTCAGAAACTTACTGCCTTATAGAAGACAGGGTACTTGTTTCATTGCACAAAGCTGCTCTCTCCACCAAGCTCTCTAGAACCTCATCATGAGTTGGAAGACATTGACTTGCAGGGAGCAGAGAACTGGCTATAACACGTGGCACCAGGAGTCAGTGCTTAAATGAAGTTGCCTTATCAAGAACACTTCTCCCAAGAGCTCTGGAGAGCTTCATCAAAGGCTGACATAGCGCTATGCAAAGTAGTAGTTTCTTTGTCTGAACAAACACATCAAGAGTCTTGCTGAGTTTGAAACCCTTCTCTTCCCCCATTGTACTTCTAACACCAACTTCCTACTCTCTTTTCCGGACCATGCAAAGAAACTTGTTTTCTCAGGTTACAACCCTCTAAATCCTACCTCTACACTCCCCTGGTAAGAATTATGTAACCACAGGTTAAATATCTAAACATGAAATTTGGTGCTCTTCTGTTTTCCTGTGTGAAAATAGCATGTATTTTTCCCCCTTGACAGTAATAAAAAGACTAGGCAAGAAAAAATGTCACATATTTTAACTAAAATTTTTTAACTCCAATACTCGAGCCACAAATGTGTGTACTGTCTTATCACTAAACCTTATTTTCTGACATTTTCCGTAACAGCCACAGGATACACAATGAGAAGTGTATGGTCTGAATGGCTGCAATTCCTAAAGGGTTAATGAAAGGCCAAATCATCTCTTCAAGTAGTGACTTGGAAATAAAAACCTGAACTTGCAGGGAGGACTGCTGAAAAGATGGAGAAGCTGTGGGAGTATCCAAGGCTAGAATGAATTCAGAGAGGCAACAGGGATATAGATACTGTGAGGAAGGTAAGGCTGAAAGCTGCTCAGAGTGGCAAGGAATAGTTTCCCTTGCACAGGAAAGAGATCCCACAGGGGCTCTGGGCTACCCCAAGAGGACAGGCGTGAGAATTATCTAGGTCTCATTACCCTCAAAAGGAGGTAGGGTGTCTGGAGACATACAGACAGTAACCAGGATAGCTAAAGATGGGAGAGTGATCGCAATCCACACATATGCAGTCCTCTGGGCCTGTGCAGCTTAAGCCCTTTAGTTCTCTGACAGGGAGGTATCACATAGTACTGGCATCGTCTTAGTTCTGATGTGTCACATCAGGGTTACCAAAGAAATGCATTAATTTACCATAAGGACCCCCTGCCCTACACACACACACGTATTCTCTCTCACTTGGGAAAGGTAAGAGAACTCATCAGTACAGAAATTAATTTGACAGTAACGTTGAGAGAGTTAGGGAAATATTTTAGCTTGCCTAATGGCTACAGAAGGGCTTTTTGCACTGGGATTTCACGTAATCTAACTGTTTGCTATTTAAACAAAAAATAATCTTACAGAGCCTGCAACTACCTCAGACTGAGTCCCATTGCAATTACAAAAGTGATTGTGTTTGAAAAGCTGACTTTCTCCTTCACTGCTCTGCTTCTCTCCACTCTGGTGACTTCTACAGGGAAATCATCTTTTGGACATCACTGTTAGCTGCTTTAGGAGTTGGATTGTCAAAACCTCAGTATCTCAGCCTTACTGCTAGTACTAAGGATGGAAGATAAATGAACTGTTGCAAAGAGCAGTTGTTTAGATACCTTTGAGAGCCCTTATTCTGGGAAAGTCTCCTTTTATCAGCACTCATAACTAGGAGTCTCTTAACCTGTGACTGTTTTATGCAATCAAATTCCATGATTTATAGGGTTGCCATTACAGAAATAAGTAAGGAAAACAGTATAGAAAATAACAATTTATACTGGCATGTCTGCAATCCCAAGTTCTCAACATGTTCTACAACTGTTAATGAAAAATACACAAAAGACAATGAGTTATGTGTTTAAAAAAGATTAATGTTACAGACCTTCCCAGTACAGAAATGTCACAGCAGGAGAATGACACCATCAAAACTAAACAAAGGAAGAATGCCTGGGGTAACAGAATGAACTTATCTGTTTTTGCAGATGTTACTTGCTTAATTTAACTTTAAACAAGAGCTAAAGGTACGAGGTTGTTATAATTTCATGCAAGCTTGCAAAGTTGAGTGTCCTTATAAAAAGAGCAATTATACACACACGTTAAGCACGAAGCAGCACAATAATTAAATGAGTAATTACCTTCCCACTTTTAGGATGTCATGCAATTAAACTTAATTAAACATTCTCTATACTTCACTAATCTTATACAAACAGAAGAAGGTAAGAAGGGTGGTAAAGAAAGGGCCTTTGGCAGAAGGCGGAGCCTATTACTGTGCCTATAATAAAAAATAACACTGTACAGACAGCGCTAGATGTTCATGTAATTGCCTTGTTCTCAATTAGAATATAACCCGGTCCGAGCTGCAAGAAAAACAATACACTGAGAGAATACAATACCATTTAATTTTATGTAGCATTCTTATGTGTAACATTGCAAAATGCTCTTCAAAGGAGACAATTTCAAGGAAAGGAAAATGCTGGCATTTTAGAGCAGAAGGAGTGAAAAATTCCATATGGAAAGTCCAGTGCAATTGTAAACCAAAATCTTTAACGTAAACGTAAGTTCAAGGTTTCTCTTTTCCCTGGCAGAGGAACATTTGCAAAGACACCACAGAAAAAGGGCCACAATAAGACAAGGGAACTTTACTGACAGGGAGACAAGACAGTTATGGTGCAAGAACTATCATGATCTTGCTCCTATCCTGGTCTGAAAGTCAAATGAGCTTTGTAGGGGCATAGCCCACATACTGCTAATTATGCATGTGTTAACAGCTCAACTGTATCACATGGACTGTCTGTCTGGGCTGCATGTTATTCTTATATTAAGCAATAAAATTAAGACAAAGCTAAATCCTCTCTACTAACAAGATTTCTATCTTCTATCGCTCCTGAGACAAAGGCCAAAAAAGGCAGCAAAACCGGTACATATAAAAGCAAAGCCTGACCACACTCACTCGACAGACACAATGTTTGTTAAGCCCAGGTGTCCCCAGATTCTGGTCCACCCTCAAATGCACGTGTACGCATGCCTTTTTCCTCTTTTTCTCTTCAACCGAGTCCTACAGAAGTGATTTAGGTACATCTCAGCAAAACATGGCTTGGAATATCAATTTTGCCATTTTCCACCCTCATTTCTTCCAGCATGCAGAGCAGTTCCACAAAACTGAAAGTGTCATTAATATATGCAGAGAGGGATTTAAACATAGGTTGAGCCTATAAGCACAATGATGGGACAAAAGCAGGATGCCTGAAGATAAATGCTGCTGTCAAACGTTAAGTGTCTTTATGAAAACAATGAGGAAAAAAAACCCAACAAAACAAAACTGAACAGCATTCAGAACACTGAGTGTGTCTGAGTGGTGAGATGCCTGAACAACAGATGAAAAACACTGCACTACACACCTACCTCTGCTGCCCTGTACAAAGATAACTTTTTATTTATTTGCCATTGCCTGATGACAAACCACAAGTGCAGTTAAAATCATAGAATTGTAAAATGGTTTGGGTTGGAAGGGCCCTTAAATATCATCTGGTTCCGACCCCCTGCCATGGGCAGGGACATTTTCCACTAGACCAGGTTGCTCAGAGCCCCATCCAACCTGGCCTTGAACACTTCCAAGGATGGGCATCCACAACTTCTCTGGGCAACCAGTTCCAGTGCCTCACCACTCTCATAGTGAAGAGCTTTCTAGTATCTAATCTAAATCTCACCTCTTCCAGTTTAAAGCCATTCCCCCTTGTCACTACATGCACTTTTACAAATTCCCTCTCAAGATTTCTTGTCAGTCCCTTTAGGCACTCTTGGCTGCTTTAAGGCCTCCCTGGGGTCTTCTCTTCTCCAGGCTGAACAACCCCAGCTTTCTCAGCCTGTCTTCATAAGAGAGGTGCTCCAGCCTTCTGATCATCTTAGTAACCCTCCTCTGGACTTGCTCCAACAGATCCACATCCTTCTTCTGCTGGGGTCCCAGAGATGAATGCAGTACTCCAGGTGGGGTCTCATGAGAACAGAGTAGAGGTGGAGGATCATCCCCTTTGACCTGCTGGTCATACTGCTTTGGATGCAGCCCAAGATACGGTTGACTCTCTGGGCTGCAGGCACACATTGCTGGGTCCTGTTGAGCTTCTTGTCAACCAGCACCCCCATAATGTATCAAGTTTAAAATCATAAAACTTAGGGACAATATGAAGCAAATGAAATTACAGTGTGTTGTGTGTCCCTCCAAAAATCTAAATATGAAAAAAGCGAAAGATTTTCATCCATTCCTCTTAGTATCAACTTTAGTTCCAATCACAAGAGTATTATCAGGATATCTAACAGCCAGATAGATATTCACAGCATCCCAGCACACTGCCAATACACAATATCACTAAGTATTGCCTATGCGTTCTGAAGATATGTCACATGAAAAAAGAGCACTACTAAACAATGAAAGTTACATTAGAGCAGCAAAGCCCAGAAAATCTTTAAAACAACTCTTAACCACTCAGGACTTATCTCATCCTACTTTCAAAGCACCAAACTATTTCCAAATAACATTTCCTAACACTCCAAGTGAAAATGTCACAAATTTAAAGTACCTGGTAGAGAAAGGTTTCTCATCCACCAGCCAACAGAGCTTTCTGTGATGCATTTCTCCCTAGAAGACAACAGTGGGGTTTATGCATCGTAGACCAAAATAAGTAAATCAACATCTTGAAAAATATTGGCTGGGCAGCATTTAAGAAAAGATCATTATGGCTGGTCTGTGTTTGCTTGTCCAGCTCCCTTGCTGAATGGCTGCTTTAGGAGTTAAGGACACTGGGTCCAGTCCCAGTTGTTGCACAACTGCAGGGAGCCTTCAAGAGCCTACAGCTGTTTAACACAACCTGACAAGTTTCAAAGGATATTTTATTTCCAGTCTGGGACGTTGTATCATGTTGGTAATGGACTGGAAGTCAGCAGTTCTCTATAGCTGACAACTGTTAAGTACTGGTTGATTTAAATTCAGAATCAGCAACATAGAAATGGTATTATAGTTAGAGTTTCTGCCTTATCGTTCGGTGCCCCACCCATACCTGTATGTCCGAAAAGAAATCCCAGCAGACCAGAACTTGTCCACAACTAATATCATAGAATGATTTGGGTTGGAAGGGACTTTGAAGATCATTTAGCTCCAATCTCTTTAGGTCTTCCTCTGGACTTGCTCCAACCAACAGGTCCACATCTGTATGTTGGGGGCCCCAGGGCTGAACACAGTACAGCAAAACACTCTTGGTTTTCTATGATTTAGGCTCTGGTTTGGAATTACTGGGTTTATTTTTTGCCTCAGCTTGGGTTTGGGTTTTTTTTTTTAACCCCATTTTTCTGTTAGATTTGGTAATATTACCTTAACTCCTCCTGCTGCTTTCTGACACAGGCTCAACACAGATCCTTCCAGCCCCATGAGCATAACTATCCCCTGCTACCGAGGAGCTTTGTTCAGACAAACAGCTTCCATATAACCTTATCTACAGGAACAAAGGAGATAGTCATATGAAACTAATTCGCAAAAGGGAATCCTCAAAGGCAGTGGTATGGAACAGCATGGTGAAGTAACCCATGCCATTCTGCACTGCTTGTCATATTCAGCCCAGCTATTTAAAGATAGTTTAAACATATCCAGAAAAGATGTGAGACTGTTTCCATGCCAGAATTTCCTTTTTGCATGGTTTCCATGATGATCCTGACATATTTTACTGCATATCTGCAAATATCAGAAAAACTAACCTCCTTCTGGACTTACAGTTTGAAATGAGACTGAGACACGGGCAGCACACAGTTGTGTTTAATGCTGTGGGGGCTGCCAGAGGGATGTGTTTAACCCTATCAGGGGTAGCTGTCCCTTGCTGGTAGTGGCTCAAAGAATGTTGTGGGACTCGTTATTTGCCGGGTTTCAAGGAGCACTTTGATTTATACCGTCAAACTTTGCACCTTTACTAAGATACTTACACAGTGAGTAGTTAGAGCCTGCTTTCACTAGTCTCAGCAGCATGCCACCCTCTCTGCAATATGTGCTTTCTCAGGACTGCTCAGAAGGCACAAGCAGGCTTCACTAAAATTGTCAGTGTTTTTCATCCACTGAACTTTTCATACTGGCTCTCCAAAAGGCACAGGAACTATCAATATGAGGTTTGGTTGTACAGCACTACCATGGGAAAGCTCGAAGCAAAAAATATAGAAAAAGATAGTTTGGAAGGCATCTAGAGCTCCTCTCGTGAAACCTCCCACTCAAAGCAAGGTCTTCTGGAGGTCACGTTAGTTATCTGAGCTTGCTCTTAGGATAACCTATTCTGATATTTCACCACCCTTATGATCAATTTGTTTTTCCTAATGCCTAATGAGAATTTCCCTCATTGCAATTTGCCTCTGATGACTTTCATCCTGTCATTAAACGCCTCCAGGAAGATGTTAGCTCTGTCCATGCAGTCTCCCTGCTGTTAGATTGCAATATGAAATTCTCATAGCCTTCTCTTCTCCAGGCTGGAAAAAAATAGCACTTTCAGCCTTTCCTGCTCCAGCCACCAGCCAGCTTGTTGGGAACTGTGGGCAGATGCTACAGTTTACCTTTGAGGAGCACTGAATCCATGAACAGAGCAGGATCTCTGTCAGACTTTGCTCACTCTTTGCTGAGTATACCTCAAAGCCTTTCCAGCTGAAAACTTTTCTTAAGACTCTCCAGCTTTCAGATAACAGAGCCTTAGCTTCTCATGGGAAAACACTGTGTGTGCTTCTGGGTTGAGTTCATAGCAAGGCAGACAGACCATGTGTGAAACAATGTGTGTTTCCTCATTTTTCTGCTAGATTTGGTAGTATTACCTTAACTCCTCCTGTTGCTTTCTGACACAGATCCAGCACAGATCCTTCCAGCACCATGAGTGTTTGCCACTTGCCAGTTCCACCTTTAGGGTGTAGCTGTCAATCTGCCATGGTCTGGCCTCCAGTATATCTCCATTCTGTTGCATA
Organism: Coracopsis vasa; assembly: GCA_026283785.1. NCBI lineage: Eukaryota > Metazoa > Chordata > Aves > Psittaciformes > Psittacidae > Coracopsis > Coracopsis vasa. Next base: position 21,673 of record JANHGB010054133.1, read on the forward strand.
TGTAGGTAAGCCATTGAACTGTGTTGTCCTCAGGGCAGTTCAATAGACAACTCCAGTTGTAATCACTAGCTAAAGAGCTATAATAATGCATTACCTACCTTACACCAGAAAACCATTGCAACACAATTAATAACTGCACTAAACATTAAGTAAGAAAATACATAGACATGGATATGCCCTGCTTGAAACAGCCACCCTGCCACATTCATATGTAGAAAAACAGAGTATTGAAGACCCATTCTGGCTTCACTGTGATGGAATGACATGTGTATAAGCTGTTCTCCCAATCTTTGTTACTGCAATAATAACACAAACCTGAAAATGAGAAAGGAAAAAAATCCACTCAGCTCAGAAACTACTTCTTGGCAATCAACACACTCTAAATGACATACAAAATTGTGGTATACAAGAGGTTGTTGACAGTCAAGTCCCACCTTCCATCTTCCTTTAAACACCGATCTTCAGAATGGCTTTTCATTAAGAAGTGTTCACTTCTATCCCTGCTGCTGCTCAGCTCCGTTCTCAAATGAGCAGTCATTGACTGCACACTTACACTTACAAGGCTGTTCTTAACATTGCCTCTCTGAAGTTTCCTCTAAGCTGATTTGAGAAGATCCAGGGGTGCAGAAGATGGAGCACAAACTGCAGAATTACTCAGATAAATACAGCTCAGTAAGGAGAGTGAAAGCTTCACAGCTCTATTTTTTTAAAACCCGGTAAGTAGGTGCAGGGAAGAGTTCTTTCTTTACAAGTCAGTGAGACCGGATCATGAATGTCCATTCTTCAAGTCCAGCCCAGGATGTAAGGTCAAAAAAGCACACAAACTGAAATCTCTCAAAATAAATCCCAGAGAGATTTACCTTTTCTGGAATGCAACCCAGAAATCTGTTGTTTAGTGTTGTTGAAAAAAGTGCGGTTTCTGCAGAGGGAAATGATCCCTTAACTTCAGGAAGTAGTCACTGCTAAAACAAGGAGAGGCAAGTGTTTAAAACAGTGTTAGCACTATTAGTCCTAGTGTCACAGACTAACATGTTTGTGTACTAAACCTTAATGCAAAGCATGAGACAAGGATTGTGACTGATATTTCATATTACCCAGAAATAGAGTGCTCTCTATTTTTATATATACATATATTTTCATGTACTTTAACTTCTTCAAAGTAGCTATATAGCCTATTAGGTCGAAAGCAACCTATTAGGTTGTTTCAAACGTGCTAAGGCTCCCTTCCTGACACACTATCTCATATTGCACCTAGATCTTCAGTCCCACCAGCCCATGTCTTGCTGAGGCACTCCCTCCAGTCCTTTGGACATAGCTCCAGATGCAGATTTCTTATCTCTTCTGGCAGTATGTCCCACACAGTACCATTTCCAAAGCTATGAAAGTTGCGTTGAACACTCACACTCACTCCAGCAAACCCAGAATTCTTTTGCAGCAGTTCTTCAGTGTGACCGTCATACTACAGTAAGAAGCAGAAAGCCAACCTCAAGCACAGAGCAGTTTCACAGCCAAAAGAAACTTACAAAGCAAATGGGCCATTGCTGAATGTGCGATAAATGCCCACGTGCTTTAACAACACATCCAAGCTGAAAGCTGCTTCAAGAAAGACACAACAAAGAAATACTGAGGAGTCAACTAATGGCAGAAAAAGAGAATATTTTGGAAAGCTCCATCAAAAAGCTGTAGACAAGCAAAACTCCCTTGTGTTTCCTATGGCCACTGGGATGTTAAATGACCGCACGTGCTCTCAAGCTGCTGCAGGAGAGTGGGAGTCTGTGGGCAATGAGTACACATTAACATGGATTCATTAATGTGGAATTAAAGACATTGCTCATCACAGTAGCAAGGCTCAAGAGTGAGAGAAATCATGCATTAGGTAGCATTTGAACTGATCAGAAAGACAGGTTTAAGCTACAAACAGCTACCCATGAAAGGATTGGTACAGGTCATACATAGGTCAAAGTAGCAAATGAACCCAGACCTCATACAGCAAAGCAGATTAATAAATGATGCATGCTCAGTTCTTAATCACTTAAAACAGTAATCTAAAGATGGTAAGTTTGGTGTATCACACTCCTAATCCTTTAAGGCAGCTGCTCCACAGTTAAGTTGTAAATGCAAGGGAATGGTCCAAAATGCTCTTAAGGCTTTATTCAGATGGTAGCTTTTTACAGCCCAATCAGAAAGCCTCGGTACCTGAGCATAATTTGGTCAATTTAGTTTACAGAAACAAAACTTAAGGAAAGCAGAGACCACTGGTTGATAACGAGTAAAATAACATCTAGAAAAGGGAAAGTGGACCTTAATCTTAAGCCATTTCAGAGATGTGTATGACAATGTTCACATGTGCTGTCAGCCCTGACACACAGTTCAGCCATGACAATGGTGGTAGCAGCTAAAAGCATGGTAACAGGTACTTCCGAGACTGGAAAACAGACAATTTATGCCATGGCTGGTACCTGCTATAGCCAGGACTAGATAGCAGAAGCGAATGAGAAGCATATGTGTGCGGCTCACAGAAAACAGAGTTACACCTAGTTGTTTCCACAGGGTAATGCAGTGACAATGGCCAAGTTGTTTGGTTGGATGCTCAAGTCCCTCAGCTCCCTCCCGTGGAGACTGAATAGCAATCTCTTCCTGTGAATGGATATCATCAGTAGCTTGCTAGTAAGGGGTGATTGGCTGAATACTAAAACCAAACATTTCCTGTTTAAACACTTTAACCTCGTTTAGGTATATTATTTTGATATAGTATTAAACCTCCATCTTGTTTGTACCCACAGACAAGCTATGAGAAACCTAAATCCAGCAATAACACATTTTTTCTTTTAAGAAAAAAAAAATCTAATCTATCCTGTCTTATCATTTTTTATAAAAGTTCTCATCATGATTTCATAATGGTAACAAATATACAGCGTTCTCCACCAGCAATATATCTGAAAGGTCTGAGATGTGGTCCAGGAATATCGCTAACTTCACATCTGGTAGCACTAAAGTGCTTCAGCATCCTCCTCCTCTAATTGCTCCCATTTTGAAGAGAATATAACATCTTACTTCCATTAAGTTCCTTGAAGTCCATTAATGGAATGAACTCTATACAAATAAAAAAATGCTATCAAGTAAGATGGAATAAGCTTCTAGCACTTGTTTTCACTCCAGGACTGAGAACAACAACAACACCAAATATGGATATCACTGGAAGTACCCAAGTATTGAAAATCCAAAAGGAAATGCATGAGCAACTGGTGAATCACATGTAAACATGGAAAAGATTAATAATACCAAGTACGGGGGAAATCTTATAAACATTCACTAGCACTTTGCAGGCTGCTTTGGTTACCTTATGTAGATAAATACACCTCACACAAGTTTAAGTTATATTGCAATGAAGATGTTGAAAGCAGCCTCTGAAATGGACATGTATTAACTCTTTTAATAGTCTAAGTAGGATTGCAAAAGAAGGCATAAATCACAATGCACTGTAAGTCTGTCAGCTAAAAGCAGTAGCTGGTTTAAACAGAGATAGCATTACATTTTTTAACAATTTCAGAGAAATCCCATAGGAAGCATCTCAACCTGGAATTTTAAGGTAATTCTTTTAAAAACACTTAGCAAATTAAACCATTTTGAGATATAAATTCTTCAGTGACATCAACTGTCTTACTTGACCCTTTCACAGAAAATCCTTGTGGATCTATTCAAGTGCTGCTGCAATCAAGTTACTCCATTCCAACAAGATACAGGTGTAAACATTCTTCCCCTAGAAAACTTCCAGCTTAGACCAAGAAAAAGTCTCTCTGCCATTCATCCAGTAGCTAATGGCTTTACAGTTTACTTCATATTTGGCTAAGACACTTTTCAGTTAGAAAGCCAAGCTGAAAGCAAATCTATATTCAGTTTTCAAAAGTGGGGATCAAAGATTGCCCACCCTGTATTCTCCAGGACTACGTCTACCTGGATAAATTTGTGTCATGCAATCTCTTTCCACAGTGATTGCACCAGTGCTGGCCCTGCAGATTTGTTATTTTCAGTAGCATGATGAATGATGGCCATGCTAGTATATTAGGTACCACAGAGGTGCTTAAGGGAAGGCTTAGTAGACAGGCAGTTTGTGTACTCAACACACCGTCACAGCTGCTCCTACTGTGCACAGGGACAATGTTGGAACACCACATACCTGGAGTTTAACTTCCCTTGACCTTTTCAGGTTTTCAAGTTCAGGATTTAGCTGCTTGTCTCCATTAAGAACAGCAGGAACTGAGCAGTTAAAATCCCTACAAAGGCTTTGAAAGCTACTTGTGAAATGTTCCAACGTCTTTCTGCAATTCAGCAACTAGCAGGAGGGAGGAAGGGGAGGCTGAGGAATGGGGTGCTGTTAGAGCAGGAAAGAGAACAGGATGTATACGAAGTTTGGCTGTTACAAAACCAGAAGCTCAAAAAAGACCTTGAGGAAGACTCTGGCAGCTCCCATTCGTGCTTCATTGCACAGGGCTCTATTCTGCTGAGCTTTCCAGACGTGGGAAAAGGTACTGAAGCTTCCAAAGCAGTTTATTCTGTTCTTCAATGACAGATTGACTTGGGGGTTTTGCCAGCTTTTTGCCCACTGCATCATGTATTTTTGCACTTGAAACTGGCTAAGCAGCTGCTAAAGTAGTGTGGATCTTCCAAAAACCCCTGGCAGCAAATCAGCAGCTGGAAGTCCTGCATCTCATGTTTTGGATAAGCCAATTCTGGGATCTTTCAGGAAGGAATGTCTTCTAATAAAAATACTTTCTAGATCCCAGAGAGGTGGCATGCCATTTTAACAAGGTCATTATCTCAGATATAGACAGGTCTATTCACCTCTGGTCAGTGCCTACATTCTTCTCAATGTCTCGGAGCCTCATTTGTCTCTGGTAGTACAGCTCAATTATTTTCTTAACCTCTTTGTAGATCAATCCTCCTGATTGATTGATTTAGAGTTCTGGATGCTGGGAACAAACTTTAAAAATCTGCATTGAAGGATGAATTCAGGTTCATTGTGGCAGGAGCAGGCTTCTGGAAAGATTGTACAGAGGCCCTACCATGGCCACTCCTGCAAATCTGGTCAGTGAATATCTCGGTTATTCAAGGACCTGCTGAGAAGGCAAGTTATGATTCCTGACTACAGTAGCAATTTGAACCAGCAAGCTACAGGTCCTACAGGAATTTGTCTGTGCTGTGAGAAGAGAACAAAATCACCAAAACATGCAAAAGGAGACACAAGTTTCCCAGTTTTAATGGAGAAATGTTACTTCAACCGTGAGTGGAAGGAGACAGGCACGTCTTTGATGAAAGTGAAGTTCTGGGCTAAAGACTCCACACAGTTTTTCTGTCAACCTTGTCATCAGAACTGTAACAGGTGCTTGAAAGCATATAATTACCCTGAGGTATGACAGAAATTATGGACCTGTAGAAGCAATTTAATCAGGGCAGCCACAGATCTGCATTTTTTTGAATCACATGGCGAGCTTTCCATCTAAACAAAGGTCAGTGGGACAGTAACCAACACAAACTGCTCATTGCAACAAGTCTGGCTTCCTCTGAAAAACAAGTTCAAGCTACTCTACTCTGGATGAAGAGGACTGTTCAGGAAAAAACTATTCAAACCACAAACAGATAGAGGCCTAATGGAACTTTTTCTCCCAGCTATGCAACAGAAAATGCTTGTGTAAAAGACACATATAGATCATGATTAGTAATCTCAAAAAGCATTTTCACTCGAACACTTGTTTTCACAAAAACACGTAAAACATCTGTGTGCCTTATGACAAGAAGAAGGATCTCTGGTTAATGCAATTACCATACAAGCCAAAGGAAGTACAGTACTAGAGCTTTGCTTAGAGTACAGATCAAGAAAATCCAGTCAAAAAGGATAGAATTAGAGATCTAAGACCTAAGCAGCACTGCCTCAAATATATAAAGCACTCATTTCTCCCTGATACTGCTGGTCACTTATCAGAACACATTTATACATGCTTTTGTCAAATACAAACTGTGCAAGTGAAAGCAAATCCCTGTTTGAACAGCATCAAACAGAAATCACATCCCACTCCCACACAATTACCAGCCAGCACAATACACACAGTGACTAGACGAAGCCAGTTTATGAGGCAGCCTAAGGATTTGCCGATGTACCTCACTAACTGAGCCTGGCTCAGCACGGGCTGATGGGCTGTAGGTAAGAGGTGATTCCCTCCATCGTTTCCCAGGTATCAGATGATAGTAATTTCCCTTAGCAGTGCAGAGGGATGCTCACAAAGAAATGGAAGGTATAGGGTTCTTGTAAGCTACACCTGATCTCTCTCCAGATTTACTACTGCACAGCCTTTTCTGCAAAAGCCAGGAAGGAGCAGGATATGGAATTTCTGTCCCCAGGGATGACTGGCCATTGTAGCTGCTCCTCCCAGTTTATAGATCCTACAGATATTGCAAGGCAAGGGACAGCACAATGTTCTGCACAGTCTTCAGCTTTTGCCCAATGCACGTGCACCAGTGTTGACCAGTGGACTTGGCCAGGGACCTAAAAGACAGTAGGCACACCTACTTTTCCCGCTATTTTTGCTTAATTTCAACTTATTTTCTAAATTTCAATTTTCTTTATGTCGCTTCAAAGCTCCTTCTCTCTTTTTCTGATGCTAATGCCTTTCACATTATTTGTACGTCGTTTGTTCTGTTGGCTCCTTTCAGTGTCACAAACACATATATTACTTTCAGAATGTGCACATGCATACACTTGCACACACTTCAGACTACTGTCCCCTTAAATCTATTTAATCTGTGTGTTTTCATGCAGATATAAAATAGTTTTTCAGAAGTGCTTGCAGGGTCCTGGTACCCATTCTCTGATATGGCTCTGTTCTTCAAGGTCTGCTCAACTTTGTTTCCGTGCTCTGAACTCCTTCCAATTAACTCATACACTACAATCTGACAGTAAAAAAAAGGGACTTTGGTTCTGCTTCAGGTGTAGTTCTCTCAGAGCAGGTACACTTAAGACAATTGGTAGAAGAGGAAGGATAACATAATCCCCCCTAGAGGCATTGGACAGACTATACAGAAAATATCTGTAGCACTGATTCTGCAACCCTCCATATACTTGGTTCTGAAGCTCCCCAGATTTGTCCTAAGATGAGAACCTGGCAATGAGCTCCACATAAAGCCCAGAAGGCAAGCAGTTATTTCGTATTCTGCACAGGTAAGTGAGACCTGAATGTTGAGTATTAAAGAAATGCTGAATTTTGTTCAGTGAGATCAGCTCCACAGCAGAATGAAAAATAGTGTGACATCACTTAACAGACTGCACAGGCAACCAACTGCGGCAGCTTCCTCATCCTGAGAGCTCTGCATTGCAGTCTTAACAATGAGGGGAGGAAGTTACTGGGTTTATTTTAATTATTATTTTAGTAGGCTTTTCTCGTTGCCAAGGGAATACACACATGCATTTAAACCAAGGATTCCCTCCCTTCCACAAACACATAGGTTCTCATACCACTAGAGTGGCAATCATGTATACTTACAGGTAAAATAAAAGATCTAGGCTCATTCAACATACTTAATGAGCTCACACACACCCCCCCCACCCTGGTTGGTCACGGAGACTATGTTTAACACAGCTGTAAAGCCTCACTGGCTATTCATAGGGTCATGTAAAGCTCTGAGCTATGGAAGCTGTAAAAGGAAACTAACTGCTTTGCTGTGCAAATCTTCACCATCAAAACAGAGCTCAAATTGACATGTTCCAGTTGATTTCCAGTAATTACAAGGTCTTTTAATTACTACATGCAGGAAAGGGATGGAAACAACTTAGCTGCTCCTCCAAGATTTAATTATCAAGTTTATGTCACCAGTGATCCAGCTTGGCCCAGTGCAGCAAGAGCTGCTTGTTCTCACAAAGTGCTGTTCACTAACACAGCCACTCTCCAACACAGCAGCATCTTCCTTCTGCATTCAATCCAGGAAAACAATTACTGGTGGAAGTGAGGAGAAGATATCCAGTCTGCCTGTTCCTTTTCCCGTTCAAGCAAGAGGTAGGCACAGCTGATCGTTCACAAAACTAAAGCTTTGTTGAGGCAAATAAAATCTTTGCAACCTTCTGGGTGGACAATGTCCATATGGATTCTCTTTCCTCCAGTTTTCAGATTGTTGCCTTATATCTTCCCCCAAAAGTAGGGTATCTTTTCCCAAAGGTAATAATTTGAAAGACTCTCAAATGGCTCCTGTACAAGCCTGACTTCCAAAAGCATGGGTTTTAGCTCCTGATATGCACCCATGGCTGGTGTCTGAAGTGGACTTGGGCAAGAAAAGAAACACTGATGGCAGCTCAGCTCCCTGAAACCAGTTATACTTGGGGGGTGGCCCACAGGAACCCATGCTATCCCCAGGTGAGCAGTCATTTTGCTATTGGTGATCAGGCTCAGAGCCATGAGGTAGAATTACTAGCCCTCGTGGGCCCATCTGCCTTGACTGAACACATGGCCTATAAAACTGCTAAATAGCAGAGGAGGGGTACCAACCCAGCCCACGTCAAACATAGCAATGCATTCAGAAAACAGAAAAAATGCAAATTATTTCATCTTCATGTTTACAACGTGCTCTTGCACACCCTGCACTCTGCAAGACCAGCCAGCAATAACAACCCCAAACAAAAAGCAGGGAATAATAGGGGTGAAAAAGCATGCCAACACTGCTCAGCACCTCTGAATAGTGCATCCAGTCCAACTGCAGCTCTGTTGAGAAAATACTGTTCTGCAAATGTTCAAAATGAGCTTCAGGTAGCACCTTTACAAGTTTCAAATTGCAACATGATAAACAGCATGTACAGAAGCCACTACAGTCTATCAGAGAGGATATTAAGACTTTCTGGTAGGGGATCTTCAGCAAATGCTTAGTCAGCCTGAATTTATGATCTGATCCTTCAGTTCTCTGTTCCAAATGTAACTCGCCTTTGGCTTCTTCATACAGGCTGTGCTCGTTCCTGAATATGGCTTTCGGAAAAGACAGAAGGGAACTCAGCTGAGCGCCAGCTCAGAACTTGGTTGCTGTTTTACTTACTGTTTTCTATTAATTTTTTTTCAGTAGAAAATGCTGCTAAAAGAATAATTCAGAGCTCTGTACAGAGATCAATAAATAAATTGGATGTCTGTTCAGTCACCAGCTCCCAGAGCTGAGAGTAATTAAAAACCAATTAAAAAACATGCATCTGTCTCCCAATTGTTCTAATGGGAAGTGAAGGACAATCACAGAGCAAAAGTTGTCGAAAGAAAGCAGATCTTCCTGGACCACCTTTTATGGTTGATCATATAACAATTAGCTTACAAATAAAATAGCCCCAAAGTCATTATATTATAAACCACTGGTTCTGGTTTTACAAAGCAACAGATCCCTCTCTTCATTGATCATCTCAGCACATTTAGCACATTTGATTCATGAAGCTGCACCTGAGGTTGCCAAGAACAGAGCTGCTCCTTAATTAATAATAATGAGCAGTAGCTCAGAAGCCTCACACTTATCAGAACCCAAAGGAGCACCAGCTGAAGCAGGAATCTCAGTGGGCAGCACTTTATTCAGCCAGCAGCAGAAACACAGAGATTAGTGAGAGATAGTGTTTACAAGAGATGCATTAATCATCTTTGTTGTTCATCCATAATATCCCCTGCACTGTCAAAAATAACACCTTTTGGGATTTTAGCAAAACATTTGGTACCACAGCCCACGAAAATACCTGAAAGCAATTGCATCCATAAGTTTAGTAACCACAACTTGGCAATAAGCTATCAGACAGTAGTGAGGAAATTCGCTGTAGCTGAGAAACAAAATGCATTTGTTTTTCTGTGAGAATGTCATTGCAGAAGCAAATAATACAATGCAAAAACATTTACACACAAATACATGAAGTCCATAGAATGCTCACATTATGCAGGAACCATTCTGTCGTTTGATTTAGGACACTGAACATCAGCTATATTGCACACACCATTACTTGATTACTTGACTGCAGAATTAAATCTACTAAAGCAGGAGTGGCTGATGCTGGATCAGAATTTTGTCTCCAGCTCCATCCCAGGAGATACATCAGCAGAATCTCCAAGTCTGCCATTGTTCCTGAATTTCAGCATGGATCAAAAAAATTGCTGGGACCTGAGCAGGAAAAAGTAGCATCGTTTGACCAGAGCACTCATGTTGGTAAGCTCTGTGAGCCCATAAGGTCCTAATTAGGTGGTGGTGAAATAGATGCAAGTGTCACCTGAACAACAATGCTTGTTCAAAGTAAAAGGACACTGAACTGGCTTCCATGGAGCGTCTCAAGCACCAGGACAAGAAAATGAAAACAATTTTCTTTTTCAGAACTGAGCAACATTTTGTTCGTTCCCATTATTTACAGAGTGAAAGTAACAGCATTTAAAAGTGCCAAGAAACCTTCTGTATCTTTCAAACCCCTCACGAATCACACCCACACGCAGTAACACACACTGCTAATCCTTTCCAAGAGTCTGGTTATCCTAGACCGGTTCAACACCAGGTGCTTCAGCTGCCTTGTGGCACAGCCTGGCTCTTTCCACTCCCAGCCATCCTGCCCAGCCTGGCAGGAGAAGTTCAAGCTCTGTGTACCCTCAAGCAGCCACCCCACCAACCCACTACCCTAGGCAGCCCAGAAGATAAAACCCCAGCCAGAGTGCAGCTGGCTCCACACCAACAGGAAGGCAGTTGAGGCCCATCACCCACAACCATAATGCCTACTGATGGCAATTAACCTTCCAGAAATCTCCAGAGATGTGGAAATCCACACCAGACCTTGACCACACTCCAATGCATGGTTCCTCTTGGTCTAACAAGGTCCAACATGCTTCTAGGGATCACAGGACTCTCAGGATTGACTTAGGCAAAACCACAACTTCTGCAAAACATCAGATCACAGAAAATGTTATAAAACATAAACGTCAGAGAGACCCCTGAGCTGTGGGAGCGAGTTTCCTGTAATCCCTGGCACTAGTCACATTCAGCATCGTGAGATTTGTCAGGTCAGTAGTGACAGACGGTCATTGCAAGCAACAGAAAGGCAAAGCACTAGTGTGCATCCAATGTAAACTTAACAACTTCTGCACCAGCAAATAAGAACATCTGCAGAACATTCATCACGTGGGCAAGCAGATAGAGATTTCCTGATGGTAGGAAGGCACTGTGCAGAAAAAGGCTCCCAAAACAACAAAAGAACCGAAGGAGCCCAACAAACCAACCAACCAAAATATATCTGAATGAATGGTCCATCCTGGGAAGCTGCCTGCTTAACCCATGGCCATTACCTTCCAAAGAAAGAGAATTAACAAAGAAAACAAAGCCACAGCTCTGTGCATGGCTACTAACAGCTGGGCCAGCTGCTGTTGGATTCAGGGCTGGGTGTTTCCAGTGGAGCTCGCTCAGGTGTCCTGCCATGGCAGCAGGCTCAGCTGCAGCTAGTCAGAACACAGGCAAGTGTCAAAGGTGTGATGAGAGGTTATCACAGCATGCTTTAATGGATCAAATTAAAGAAAAAAAAACAAACAGGTGGAATCCTTATCAAAGCTGCAGCTTTAAAGAGCTGACTTAAAATGAATTCAGACAGAGTTTGCTCAGTTTCTCCACAAACCAACTCAAGCCCCAAAGCTGAGGAGAATTAATTATTCCCATACCCTCACTAGCACAGAGACTGACAGTATGGCTTTAGACAACAAGGAAACATCTCTGAGGAGCAGACTCAGGACTGAAAAATGATTTCCTCGGTTCTGTTAGTAAAAGGTTAATTTACTGTGTACCTGCACCGTGCTGTTGAAAGGCTTGTGTCCTCTGTAGTTAGGTGATAAAATGATGAACTCTGTAATGCCCATGGGTCACTATGGAAGAGAGGAACAAGTAGTTACCAATAATCAAGTAAGTGCCAAGACCAAATGTAATCTAGGTCTGACAGGAAAAGAAGGCAAAATGATGTGGAGCTCAAAAGTTGGGCTATATAAATTGTCAGCAGATAGCTTTAGAAAAGAGAGGAAGGGAAAAGATTCAGAATGCTTTATGCTACTGGGCTGATACACTTACATATAGTTACAAATAAAAGGAAGCCATATATGTGAACAGCTAGGGGGACTGTGGAGAAGCATGGCAGGTGAGAGTTTGTATATGTGTATGAAAACATCCTAGGGGAAAAAAAGAAAGAAGATGAAACTGGTATGGTCATGTCTGCAGAGCTGCATCATCCCAACTGTTTAACTCCTCCAGCACTCCTCCTCCCAGCTTGGACAGGACAGATCAGGTCCGTAGTGGTACTGAAGATGTCAAAAACAACAACCTTTCGGAAAGGCAGTCAAAATAGTTCAAGATAGAAATCAATCTTTTCTGCCAGACCCTGCATCAGTATTACTTTGAGTATGATACAGCTGACAAGACAGAAAACATTAAAATGCATCTTCCACTGCCCTGTTTTCTTTTGTGTTAGAAAATACACACACACACATACAGTGAGGTTCAAGCCTGACTAGGTACCTTCTGCATACGCATGCTTTCTTTAGAAGTTCAAAAAGAACTGCCTTTGTGAGCTCTGCCCTGCTGTCTGTGATTTATTTTGCAAGGGCAGAAAAGGGAAACAAAGAGAAACAAGAAGGCATATATATACTGGAACATGATGTGTTTAACAGGTGCTTAAACTAGCACCAACCTGAGCTACTGTGCATTGTCATGCAGATGAGAGAGGCATTAGTTATTAATGTAGGTGTTCTGCTACTCGTCTTGAGGTTGCTGCAGTGTCAGGTAAGCCTGCACTGCATTCTGTTGCGTGGCAAACATGCTCATTGCATGGCCAGTCCTTCCTCCAAGAGATTTTACAAGCTTTCTCATACAGCTTCGGTAACGCAGCTTCCTTCCAGCCTGCAACAGCTACTGACAAACCTTTTATAGTGGCATAAGTCAGCGCTGCTTTCCTGTTCTTCATGCTTCAGTGGCACGTATCAGCCATAATTCATATTATAGCATCAGTGGAACGTAGGAGAAAAAAGCCATCATTACATTAAAAAAAAAAAAAAAAGACAAAAAAACTCTCTCTGCTGGATTCAGTCTGAAAAAATGAATTGCTCTTGGTAATGGTACAAAGCACTCCTATCCTGAGATCACCACACAGATCTAGCAGTAGAAAGCATGTTTGTTGAGTACCATGTTGTGTTTCCACAGAGCTTACAACCAAGGTACAAAGACCTGATTGCTTACTGTTAAAATTAACATAAGTTGTCATCTAAGAGGGATTTCTTTGCTATCAGTCAAAATAAGAATACCAGTTTTTCAGAGAAGAGAGGCCAGGAAAAATTACACGAATAAGAACTAAAAATCTTGTATGAGAATGTGGTGACAGGCTAACATGGACTTAATGTACTTGAAGGTTCAAAGGGAAATTTTCAAACAAGTGCATTTTAGGGGTCATTAAGAATGTTTTTCCTTGTGTACTCGAACAGAACTGCTGGAAAGAAATGGCTGAGCCCAAGTTTTGTAGCTTGAGCTACAAATCAAACAAACAACCAAGTCACAATGCAAAGCCCCAGGTCTAATGCATCACCAATTTAATTCCCTGAAAAATTGCCTACTTTTTCCTATCCTAATTCTATCCTAATTCAGGGCAGTAACATATAACTAATAAATTCTTCTAACCTTAATTCATACTCACTCTACTTGTGGAAACGTTTTCTTTAAATTAATATGATCACAACAGGCCTCATGTTTCATAAAAAGAAAATCCAAATAAATAAGTTTGTCCCAGGTTTGTTCTACATTAAATATTCTTACTGGATTTCAGTGTATTCTCAGTGGTAAGCAAATTAAACCAAGTTCTCAACATATTCATACGTAAAAGCCTCCTCCTCTGCAGAAGGGAAGGCTTACTGCAGCAGGCTGCTCACTGCTACAACCTCTGCATATCCAAGTGCAAATCCTAACGAAACAACAGACAACCAAGACTGCTGGGAAATGAAATATGGTAGTATAAGCATGCAACACAAGTGATAACTTCTGCTGCTGAAGGCCTAAGGAGGAAGTGATAGCTACTGGATACTAAATTCAAGGAACTTAGGAGTAATTTTTATTTTTATTTTAAAGATGTAACTAAAGTATGCTCAAAAAATCATGCTCATTTATAGCTCACTGAAAACTGATAACCCAACAGTGATAACGATTTCTGGTTATCTAACCTATGCTATATGCAGTAAAGATTATGCTCAGTTAGACAGGAAAGAAAATACACATAGGTCCTCCCGAAGTAATATTCTCGAAGTGACAACCAGCACAGGAAATCGTTGCAGTATAGCGAAGACAACACCTCTTCCCAGCAACAAGCAGTTTCTCTGCAGGGTATGTCTGTGCTCTGAAAGAGCAGTTAAAGATTTCTACAAGGGCTTGGAGTTGCAGACACATTTGCACATTTAGTCTTTATCTCCCATATCCCTTGTGGATTTCCAGCCTGAGCAGTCAGTGAGCTGAATGAGAAATACAGCAGGCTGAAACAAAACAAGCCTGTCACAGAGACCAAGCAGGGAAAACAACTAAATTATTCCAATTCAAGTTCTACAGATTCTTCCATTGAGGTTATCAATGTCTGTTTTACTTCCTGCACCTCCAAACAGGTGATAGCATTTTTACACTGAGCAAGGTTGCTCCTGCTCACCAAAAAAAATAGATCAATATTGCTTAGTTTGGGGTTGTCACATCAAAGCAAATAGGGCAGGATAAGGAGACAAATGATCGGTATGTTAGCCAAAAAGGCATAATCCCATCTATGTCTAGGAAGATGTTTTGACATACAGTAATTACAGACACAAATGCCACGGTTAGAACCGTGCTGTATTTCGGCTGCTTGCATTGCACTGCCCTCTCCTGTTCACAGAGCGAAAGTCCAGCCTTCTGTATCTATTAAAATGGGTGGAGGAAGTGATAGAACGGAAATTTACTCTATTGAGACAGATGAAAACGTGAGATCTCCTTTATGCAAATCTGAAGAGGGGAAAGGAGTAGATAGAAGTAAGTTTCTATGGGATTTATCCCAGACAAAGCAGTTCATTTTACTTGCTTTTACCTACCTGCTTTCTATGCATTTACATTTAAAATAATAACACTTAATACTTGTCCTTTTTTGTCAGTAGAGTTATAAGTTCTTTACCAAGTGCTTTACTTTTATTAGACCTTGTTATTTACCCTGCAAACAGTGCCTAGAGGATGTTTGGTAAGGCCCATGCAAGTGGTGTTCAGTTTAGAGCAGTTAGCACTATGTAGAGACCAATGCTCTCATGTATTTTAACAGCTGGAAAGACCTTCTGTGACATTTATCCTGTGGCCCCTAGTATATTTCTAACTCCCCTCCTCAAATTTCTTTGTTTAGTTTGTACCTATACTAGTCACATTTCAGGATAAGACTCTGGAAAACACACAAAACACAGGTGTTGCAGTGTTCTGTGTTAGCAGAACTGCATACTGCGGTGTGGAAATGACCTTCATGACCCTATTTCTCCTTTAAGAGGAATGCATTTGTATGAAATCAGACAATATTGTGTAACAGAATAATAACTGTCAAAGATAATCCCCTGAGAAAATTAGCACCCTCAAAGCAGCTCAAAAAAGTGTTATTAGAAGCATAAAGGAAATACATATTTAGCACGTATAAATACGAACTATAACTACGCAGTATTCTTTCAATATCCTGCATGTCCCAGAAATGCCACACACAGAGCTTTCTACAGCCATTAATATAATGAGCACACACATCGCCCTGAACCAATCCTTTTGAAGTAAGAAATTGAATGCCAGCATAAAATACACAGGAGCATTATTAGCAGAGAGTTTGTGTATCATTAAGCTTCCTTACATGGTGACACCAAATCTGCAACAGCTTATAAGCATATGGTTTGAACATCATAGACTTTTCAGAAACAGAAGTTCAGATCCTGGCAGGATCAACTTAGCTTGACAACCTTCTGCTGTATGTCTTGCAGCAGTAACTGCTTTGCTGCTACTGTTTGATACAACATCTCACACAAACAGCTCTCACCTGTGATTAGGGGTTTCTATGTTGCTACCCTAATACAAAAAAAAAAAAACCACAGCAACAATCCACTGAAATTACACAGCAGAACTTGAAAGGGTTTATATAAACCCAAGACTGAACTCAAGAGTTCCCTGTAGCAGTCTGAAGAACACAGAAATTGGTCACTCAGATCAGTCTGCCAAAGGTATAAAACCCCAAACCTATTGCATAAACTCACAACTTTTTGTATAAACATAATGTACACTTTGAGATCTTTCCGGAAGATAGGGACACAGGTTCCTACTAGCCCATGATACTGTCAGTGTACTGTCTGAAACGCATATTGGCATAAGAACTTTCTTACAGAGCTTCAGAGTACTTTTGTACTGCGTGTAACTCAGAGACACTATTCCCTCTCATTTACACTTTATGAATTGCTGCAAGTAATTGCTGTGGAACCCTAATAAGTTGTAAATGCACTGGATCTACTATTACTGAAATGGTTCCAATAAGATCCACAAAACTTGCCTTGCAAGTAATTATTTTAAGATTTTCTTTTTATTAAAAACCTGAGCTTTGTATCTAGCTTAGGCCTTCGAAGACTCCTAAGCAGGCAAATGCAGGGAGATTAATGTAATATTCAAGAAAAAGAGAGAGGATTCACTTCCTCAGGGAATTTTATCATGCTGTCAGCATAGTCTTGACTTTGCTGCCACTGATATTATTCTCATTTTATATATGAGGAAATTAACGCACAGAGGTTAAAGGTGGTATGGATGATTAGTATGGTTTGTCAAACTGAGTAGCAATTAAAACAGAGCAAAGAATTTTAGGAATAGCTGGGCTTTCATATTACTAAGCACTGAAATCTATCAGACTAAGTGATCCAAGTCCTTAAAGGCTCATAGGTTTTATATGCATACACTTGTGCTGTAGCTAAATTAGTGGTATTTACCATCCCCAGACTTACCACTGTGTGCAGAAAAGCTGTTCTATACTGATGATCATAAGGAAAATAGGAAAATTTACATAGGCTGATTTCAAGGGTGTCTCTTTTTCTACCCATAACACCCAAGATAATGATTTATTAGGTCTTATCAGAATAAAATCTGAACAATTGTTTTGATTGGAGAGACATTAAGAGAACCACATTCTGTCAAGACTGTGAAGCTCCCCTGAAATCTAGATGTTTCTCCCAAATTGCTGCATTTCTAAAGAATTTCCAGAAAAAAACCCACAAACAAACAAAAACCTCAAGTAAAGTAACTGTTGAAGTGTCCCATTTCTACAACTGTTTTTAAATGCCTGCCAGTTTGGGCTATTTCAGAGGCTGGCATTGGAGCAGGCTTTAAAAGCCAACCTCTGTAATGAAATGCATTCAACAACTGAAGAGATTTTCAGAGGCTGTGTTGGATGGAACCATTTTAAACAGTTTCAAAGTACTTTAAAGTAAAGGTTTTGGTCTGCTTTGGAATAAGCAAATCAAAAACGTTCTTAAGGTGGAGTGTCCCGTCTGTTATGTAAGGCAATTACTTCTGCCTTTAGCTTCATACTAAGAACTCCCACTCTACTGAGCGAAGACTTTGAGCAAGCATACAGAACTAGCCCATGTACTTGCCCTGAGGACACTTACTGCCTGCAGTTTCACAGAAAATAACTAAAACTAACAGAAAACCATGCCTTATGCTTCACATTGATCAATTAGCACTTAATGCTTGGTTAACTCATTTTTAGATCTGTGACATTTATATTCAGTGTTGTCTGCTAAAACACAATTCTTATTTGAAACTAATAGGCTAATTCATTACCTAGGGAAAGCAGCAGCTGCATAAATCTAGTTGATGTTACGTTTGCTTCGATATTAACTATTCTTGCGGTTCAATCATGCTTTTAGAAATAAACCATTTCTGTACAAGGAAAGGTGCCAAGGGTGTTAATTCTCGGTTGCGAAAGAAAGGAAATGTCATAAATTTCTCATCATCTAATACTTTCTCCTCACATGTAATATTTTGTCCAATGACAGTGAAGCAGATCTGCTCCAATGTCAGGAGATGTCCTTGTTTCCTTTGTGATAAAGTTAATTTTCTTCCTAGTAGCTGATGCAGTGCTGTGTTTTGGCTTCAGTCTGACAGCAATGTTGATAAAACACCAATGTTTTAGCTGTTGCTAAGTAGCACTTACCCATATAAAGAATTTCACGGTCTCTCATGCTCTGCCAGTGAGGAGGGACACAAGAAGCTGTGAGGGAGCTGAGACAGGACACCTGACATAAACTAGCCAAAGAGGTATTCCCATACCACAGTACATCATGCCCAGTATACAAACTGAATGGAGTTGGCCAGGAGCCATCAATCGCTGCTTGGGGATAAGCTGCGTATCAGTCAGCAGGTGGCAAGGAACTGTATCGAGCATCACTTGTCTGTCTTGGATTTTGTTCCTCTCATTTTTTATTTTTTTAATCTCCTTTTTCATTATTGTCATTATATTTTACTTTATTTCAATTATTAAACTGTTCTTACGTCAGCCCACGAGTTTTACCTTTTCTTAATTCTCCCATCCCACGGACGGGCAGGGAAGGGAGGCAGGGAGTGAGCTAGTGGCCGCATGGTATTTAGTTGCCACCCACCTGGGGTTAAAGCATGACAGGAGAGCATGCTCTCAGTCCAGTCAGCAGGAGTTTGCTCTTCACTGCCTCAGGGGGTTTGCCTCTGGATGGGAGAGGGCCGGTAAGACAGGGAAACTGAATTACAGCTTTTAGGGATACTATTTACATAGTCATTGCATCAGCTGTTTCACACCCAATGATCACACTTAGGTGGATAGGCTGATCCATCACAGTAACACAGTCTAGTCCACCAAGTAATAAAGAGCACACTTATCCAGCAGAAACTATGAGGCAAGAGGACCTACAACACGTAATTACCTATTTGGGTCTCAACTGAGGAAGGTACCTAAAATGTGTTTGGACTTGGCAACCCTATGCAGGAGCTCCCCCACCCCAAAAAACCTGTGGAAGTCTTTAAAGATCATCTTGAAGCTCAAAATAAAGCCTTAGGTTAAGGATTAGAAGTGTCTGCAGCATTTTCTAAATGTTCTTACTTCAAACTACAGGACTGTCCTTTACTAATCCCCAAATTGTGATTGAAATTTGAAACTTGAACTTTCATCTACTGAAAAAAGTTAGATGAAATTAATGGAGCAGATGTCCTTTTCCCTCAAGAATAATAAACCATTCAAACCATGGAAAAAATATTGGTATATGATTAGGAACCTTTTATGAATGTTTCTATCTATGTATGCATACATTGCATTGATTTGGACTCCTGTGGGGAAATAATTTTCTCAAAGTAATCTCTTATAATAATTTTAACTAGTTAATTACATAAGAAAACCCTATGAAATATTCTTCTCAACTCTGCAGTACAGGTGAAATAACATACTTTAGCCACTTCAGTCCTCTTTCATCCGGAAACAATACATTAAAATGTTTAGCTTTTCTATGTCTTTTTTTTTTCCCTTTAATAAAAAAGTCCCATTCTAAAAGCCTGCAAGTCTGTTGGAGAAAGACAATTCCATGAGAAAACACAGTAACCATAAGCATAATCTCCCCCTCCCCCAAAACTTCCTATCTACAGCCCTGTAATTCTCCAGTCAATGACTTAAAAAACACACAAGTGAACAGACAGGAGACACAGATACTTATTAGAATTATGACTTTTATTTTTATTCACTAGAGCAACACTGAGGAAAGAATTTTTACATACAGATTTTTTTAATCAACTTTACAAGCAAATATCCAATATACAGTATTTACTCTGGCCTGGGTTAAAAAATGAAACAAATGAAGCAGATAGTAAGGGTACCTCTTGTTTAAGCTAGTACTGAATTTAAGAGTTCACTGACACTGGAATTACATTGCTTTTATTGTGGTGCTTTTACAGTTAAGTAGGCAGTGAGCAGCTTTACCACAACAGTGACTAAATTTCCTTGATAGCATAGTTGCGAGATGACTACACTGAGACCTACCACCAGGATCATGTATTAAATCAACTCTGCTCAGAAAAAGCACTGTAACAAGATGAGAAATAGCTATAGAAGCCCAATTCAGGAACAGATTCCATTTGTATGGCAAGAAAATGTATATATTAGGAGTATTATGTGCTGTGCAAAACCAGAAGTACTTCCCCCAACATGCAACCTACCCAAGTATGACACTTCAGAATGTGCATATGGATATGACATGCAAAGTAAATCACGCACATGGTATTCAGTTTTCTAGCATCATCACAACAAACCAGCATTTAGTTCAAGGATGAAATGAATTTTACTGACCTATGATGCAGTCTAGTTGCTATGTCTGCTCTCACTGCTATGAGATGTAAAGTTGAGGAATCCACTCTTTTTGCAGCTATGTGGAAAAAAAAAAAATCAGTGCTATTTGGTATTTTCAGGGTATCTGTGATTATTTCGAGAAGGTCCAGAAGATAATATTGCACTTCTTTCCTCAAATAAAAACGTATGCTGGGAACAGTATTCTAAGGGTTATGCTAGTCCTAAGGAACTTTTGCCATTGGCCTTGATTTGCAGTAGGAAGTGCTATCTTCAGGGAAGGGGTAATAATCCAGCTGCATCATCAGTATGAAAATTCCACGGTAAAATTAAGTCATTGCACAACAAAAAAACTCAGTATACTATATGAATATTTTTAAACATGCTACAGTGCTAATCAATTCTGTGAAAATGATGTGAAGATACCTTGGAAACAGCAACACTAGACAGCAGGAGGCATCTAGATTATTTTAGGCACAACTCCAAGCAATTAAGCTCATTTAAAGTGCAGTTCTGGTTTGCTTTTTTTCGTGTGTGTTTATTAATTTGTTAAAATGCGTAGTTGCCTCTCTACACACATACCTAACAGTAGTTTAATACTTGTGTGAATATTGCACAAAAGACTGAGAAATCCAACAAAAAATGCAATAAACCAGTTTTAGAAACCTAAAAAACCCCCTAAAGATATCAAATAATTTAATTTACGCATTTAAGATAATCTGCACCAGTACTGATTATGTATCTGCACCTTCCATTAAAGTAGATACATAACCTGAAAATACTTGCTTAATCCCATTTGACAAGCTCTACACAGAGCCCTCTTACCCGTCTTCTCCTAACCCATGTTCTTCACTGAATTGAAACTTCAAACTTCAATTTTTCTCTCTCTCAGCTGCCCATCTACTGACAGGCTTTGCTCATACTCTGGACTTACTATACATGCAACAGAGCCTTCCCTGGTAAAGTCTGAAGAACCAAATATGTAGTTGTCTTTAGAGGGATGCAAACTCAGCAGCTGAATACAAATACAATTCAGGCTAGCATTTGTCTCATCCATGATCAAATCCTGCTGTCTCCAGCTCAATGTCTCACTAATCTGTCAGAACAAAATGGGGAAATGCTATAAAAAAAATAATATTCTTCTTTAACACAGAAAAAAAAAAAAAACAACCAAAAAACCCCTAAACCCAACAGAATAAATACATTTTTGCTTTTCTGAAAAAAAAAAAAAAAATAATTACAAACTATCTTCTTTTTTATGAAAACACTGATCATCTCTTTGCTTCGTTCCTTAATTTTCAGTAAAGGTGCAGACAGATATCTATACTTTTAAATGTAAACATAAAATTTTAACATTAATTCAGGCTGCTGATACTTCTAGAACAAGAAGCAAAAGAATTCACGGTGAAACATCTAGATGTCAATAGCATTAAGGGAAAGTAATCTTTTTATCAAAAATCATACAAAACTAAAAATAAAATCAGTTTCTCTTCAAGGAAAGTAAACGTAAAAAATCCCACCTTCCACAGAAATCTATATGGACCAAAAAATGAACCAGGAGTCTGATCATTCCCTCAAGCAGTTTTAAACTCCCAAGAAACAGTTAGCTGCCAAGACCAGCTAAAAGTCGGTTTATTTTCTTATTGAAAGTAGATACTTACAGCAAAAGCCATCTAATTCAATGCTTTTCAAGGAAGGATTTTTTCCTGGAGAATAATTGTTACAGCAATCTTGAATTGTAGTTATTTTGATCCTGTATCAACTGTAACAATGTTACCCTGGTTACTTCTTGCTTGCATTGTATTCGCCCCAGTTAGCAGAAAGTCCTGCAGGCCTCTTATTTCAGATTGATATAATCAGTTTTGAAATAGAACTTCCTCCATACCTATATTTCCCCCCAAGATTTTAATTTTTCCACTTAATTGTTAGATAAAACAATTTACAGTGTGACCAATCCAAAAACCTTTCTTGGGTATTAATTACGTGCTGAGAAATTCAGGTGAGAATTATATTTTTTTCCTTCCCCCCTCTAACTAAGGTATCCATCAGGATACCCCTAATTAAAGAGCTTATATTACGGAAGTTGATAATTGAATTTATTTATGAAATGTCTATACCTATTCAATTTAATTCTTTCAAAGAAAATACTGCTATCTCTTAACATCGCATAGCCAAAGCCTAGAAAAAATATGTTTCTTTTACTGACACGATATGCTGTCCAAGAACCAATTTGACCTAAGTTACTGTAAGAACCTACTACCACTGATTTTAAAACCAATTCAAGAACAGGAAAAAAAAAAGAGGGGGGAGAGACAACCCAAACAAAAAAAAAACCCAACCAAACCAATTACTAATATTCCAGAGAAAGAAGACTGAATTGCAGATGGGACATGACATTAGGTTTCTGGAAAGCTTCACTGGATATGCACATATTTAACTCACAGCACAAATGTCATGGTCCCACACTTGCACCACGATGGGCGTATATTTCCAGATTACTTTCAGAAATTATATTTCTCCTAGAGAACAGGTTGGTGTGGGGGTTTTTTGTTGTTGTGGTTTGTTTTGGGGTTTTTTTATTTATTTTCCCCCAAAAGCTCCTTCCCAGTTACCATGTACTTCTTCAGAAATTACAAAAAAAAAAAAAAAACAAAAAACAAAAAACAAAAACAAAAAAAACCAAAAAACCCAAACCCAAAATATACACCTCTGACAAACTCTTAAGAGTACCAGCTCTGGACTAGAACATAATAGGATTGCTCAAAGCAAACAAGTGGGGTTCATATTTTTATAAATAGTTGCTTTTTCATACAAGTTTTATTCTGTAAAATAGTTTCAAATTCTTACACATATGGCAAAGTTTGTGCAAAGTTCAAGTCAGGTACTTCAGAGTCTTTCAATATTAAACAGAAATCAATAAATACAAGTAGTACAATTAAAGTTAAAAAATATTAATTAAAATGCATGTTGTGCAACCTTGACACAGGTGTTATGGACCCCTTACTCCCAGAGGCTCCTTACTTACCAATTTGTAAGAGCCTATTTTGGAAGGTTTTGCACAAGTATCCTTAGCACTGCGTTTCAAAAATCTACCCAGTAATGTGTCTATTCAACAGACTAAAAACATACCACAGTATTTTAATAAATGATGATGCTTAAGAGAGAAGATTCACTTCACCCTGTGAAATCTGCTTATTGTCTGTGAACAGTGAAAACAGGATAAATAAAGAACAGAGCAACTTCAGATTACAGCAAAACAAAACAACACAACCCACCCAACCCATCAGATTAAATAACATTAAATATGTCAGTCTTAAGATAAATACAAGGATTTTTGCATAGGCCTCTGGAATACAGAGTCAGAATTATGGCCAAAAAACATCTGCTAGCAAGTCTAATTTTCCACTGCTCTAACCTAGTGAGTACTCAGAACCAAGAAGTTAAAACAAACAGTAATTTCATTGTCTCATAACTCAAATAAACAGAGGTAAGAAATTATTTCTGCCATCCTGAAATACATAGTGCAGCATTCTGGTATTCATGGCCACCACAGACTTCGGTATTTGCTTCATTCCTAAGAACACTGGGAAATAACAATCTTTAATACAGACCTGCAATATAGAGAAGCTGCACAGGTCATAACATGAGCCTCTGAACGTTATCAGGATGAGTGAGCAAATATTAAAGATGCTACTTTCAATATTCACTCAGGATTTGCAGGCTGTAGATAAAGCAGCCGCAAAGGCAGTCATAACATAGGAAGTAGTTTAATTTATGGCATCATTCAATGAGATGTAGGTATGCTCTCAGTGTGTCTTTGGTTTAGGGAGGCGGGAATGCCGATTAGAGGACAAACTATCCCCAGAATGCAAACCGGTATTCTGTGTTTGAACGTTTTCCTTTCTCTGTACCGGTGGCTTTGGGATGTTAGTCTTCAAACAGACGTTCTGAGGCTCTGTGGATACTGGTGTGGATTTCTGACTGCTCACTTGCTTAGATTTGACAAAGGACGTAGTTGGTGGGCGAAGTTTAGACACTTTCTGACTCTGTTTACCCTTTAGGTTATCCTGACCAGATGTTGGCTGTAGCTGAGCTGAACTACTTAGTGGTAGAAGCTCCAGTTCCTTGGAAGCAGCGGAATGGTTTGCAGATCGTGCGAGAACAGCCATTGTAGGAGGCACTAAAGCATTTGGGGGCTTTGCGATTCTTAAAGTCTTTGGGCGAGAAGCCTGGTTTGTGAATGAGGGTTGACCTTTCACAGCTAATTCAGTCTGCACCTCTTTAACATCAGCTTGCGTGGAGGTCTGAAAACAGGAACGAGATAGTAATGTACCTTCTTTATTACTAGCCACCTCTCCAAGGTCTTCAGTGGTTTTGTTTTTCAAATTTTCCAAATATGATGCATTCTCATCTTTCATGCTTAACTGTATGCTCACTAAAGAGTTTACATTATTGAGGCTATTTGTGAGAGAGACATCTGCAGCATTTTGATTCTGATGATTACTATTTTCATGCAGACCATGTTTAGGATATTCACTGTGGGCCTCGATATGTGGCATTTTTATTAGTTTTCCCTGGACGAGGTCTGTGGAACTGGGAAGGCTGCTGGAAGGCTGTAGTACTTGAGGCTGTTAAAGAGAAAATAATACAAAAATATATTAGGCAAAGAAAACATCAGATAATATCTTGAATCCAACGTACGCTGGCTGGATGCTTGATAAAGGCTGTATATCTGATTTATTAAAATCAAAACTTTGACTTCGGCAAAATGAGATGTGTACAAACGTGACCTCAATGGAAAAAATTATAGCAGCACTGAAATACACAACAACATGAAGACAAAAAAGAAACCGATTAGCTTTAAAAAAGAAACATGTAAAAGGCATGGTTGATGATTTCACCTAAATCTGCAGGACAGTTTAAGAATGGCACACAAGTACTGATCAATTCTGACTCAAGTGCTTAATAAACAAATGCAATGCCTATTACACTGTATCCATCTTTTAATTTCTCTTCACTGCTTACCCAAGTTAACTATCCAAAACCTTTTATCAGTGTTCTGTACTGTACGAGCAAGAAAGGAGTTTAATGGACCACATGAATTTATAGTGCATCTTCCTTGCGTTACTGAAGGCAGAAAAATTGATACAGTTACGTAGTAATTAGGCTACTGACTAGACTTAGGCAAGTGCGTTATTTTGAATGGATTTTAAACAGACTGATAAAGAAACTACCTTCAGCAAAGCAGTAAAACAGAGTGCACGTGAAGCTAGAGATCATACACTACCGCACTGACAGCCAAGGGATAAAGATAACTTAATGAAGACTTTACATTTTATGTGAAGATAAAATCTAATCAGACATGTATCAGACAAGAGAACTGCCAGTACCTCTTATGAGTAATTTCTATTTTCTCTTTACTCTTCCTTGTAAAAAGACTGTAAATATTAACGTGTGTGCTAGCTTCACAAACACATCCTAGAGCTGCAGCTTGTATACAGGTCTTGGAAGAAATAGAAAAAAAACTCTTGTGATTCATGGCAAAACCCCAAACCTATTAAAACTCAAACCATAGTTTTAACAAATTTCAAGTTTGGATGAATTTCTCATTTTCTTTATAAAGGAGGGAAACCAAATTACTACAAGCCAGTTTTATCCCTAAACTACTTGAATTCTTACCAGCTGATTTACTGTATGTACATAGGCTTATATCTGTTTACTAGTGAAATACAGTCAATAAAAAAAAAAGAAGCAATGTTTCTCTTTAAGAGATTTGACTAAAAATGACATTTCACCCACTCTTTTGAATTATTCACAACTTCTAAATGAGAAAGCAAATTCTTTGGCCGGTCTTTTTAGCTCTTAGGAACAGCAGGAAGAATGTGATGATAGCTGTGCATGCCAGAGTCCTGTTACATTTCTAGCACAATAGCACGCCTAGGGATTCTTTAAGCTTTTCATCTTTTCCTTGGCAGGATTATTTCTAAAAAGTGAATCCTCAAAATTCTTCATCAAGAAAAAAAATTAATGGTAATGAAAGAAATATTAACATTTTCCAAGCTAATTTTGATTTATTAGCAGTTTCCCCCTTAGAATATACCAGTTCTACCTCTTAGCACAGGTAAGCTGGACCACTAACATCAGCAAGTGCTGATGTTAGACAGGTTAAGTGCAAGAGCAGATGGAATATGACTGTTTCGGAAACAGGGAGGAGGAGGAGGAAAACTAAAATAAAATAAAGCCCTCAAAAATGGTGTCAAATGAGTATCAGAACACCATTTCTTATGTGACCAAAACTAGCTTAAGTTTGTGATTTCCTTACATCACCTTGACAAGCTTAACCGAGCAATCCGAGGTAAAGATATTGCTGAACACAATAATTCAATATACATATATTTAGAGTTACAACTTAAAAGACCCCCAAATTCTCCTCATATTCTTGTCATTTTTCAGTGTTTATGTAGGGGTTACAGAAGTCCTGATCCTTCCAGCTTAGGAGATAACAGAGAGAGGTTAGCCAAAATGATTTATTCATTTGAGATCTCACCTTCAAAAACAAAACTGTTAAAAATGAATGCAGAAACCGAAGCAACATATGCCTGCTTCCCACAAAAATACTCAACAAAAATTTTCTAATCCTACTTGAAGTTTAAAATTGGTACATTTATAGCAAACAGTATTGTATCAAATTCTAATATGTAAAAACAATTATCAGAAAACTTTCCCCCTCACCTATAAAAGGTTTCGAAATGGTAGCCTTCAAACAATGCAGATAATTATCTGAGCATTACAAATCCTAACTTTATATGAAATAATCCTAGTTAAGCTAAACAGCAAAATGAAAAATTTCTAAGGTACAGCAGATACTAGATTTGTATGGAAAATTGAGTTAAACACAAAACCAACTGAAATACAGCAAAGCAGTAAGTTTTTAATAATGCTATTTTGAGTTCTTTTGACAAAAACTAGGTAACAGTTCAGCTTTTCAATTTGCACAACTTTGCATTTTTACATATAAAAATAGCCAAATACATATTTTCCTTGTTATTCTTCATAACCTAAAAGGGTCTAAGCAGCTTAATATCCAGGAATTTAGCAATTCAATGGTAGGAAACAGCTACTTGCTCAGAATTATGACGACACTAATGCCCTAGTATCATTTTTACTAACTTGTTTTACATAGTGTACTGTTTTCTGAATTTTTATTTCTGTTTAGTCAAAGTCTGTCCAATTATCACGTTTGCAGATTTTAATCTCTTCAAATTGTTACATGCATTAACATTCAAGATGACACTGAGAGCTGAAAATCACCACATCCTAAATATGCAAGCAAAAGTTCACTAGGTATCCAATACGAAAACTGTATTATCTTCATCCACAGCTTACATGTTTGCCTTATATACATGTTTTTCATGGACTTATACTTGGTGAATTCCATTACAAGAAGGAAGAAGGATTGCAAGATGAAGCATTCCACCTTCTAGGCACAGTCTTTTACTTCATGGAAGTCTTAAAGTTTATCATCTGAATTTCTTTGAGTGTGCTTTTGATAATATTTTGGGGTGGGACAGACCATGACTCCTTGTAGACTGCCATGCTAACCAGACTTCTATTTCTGTCCCATAAAGAAAATATTCAGGTGGACAAACACATGCATTTCTTCGGGATGCTCTTAAAATGTAAAGTTGGACTGTAAAACATTTCGGGCACAACATAACTGAAGAAAATTAGTTCTTCCATAATTGAAAGTACATTAGACAAAACACTTTGTGCACATGCTCCTTTTTGCATAACAAAGCAACAGACATTTCTGTACTGGCAAGAACGCCAAACACTTGCATGTACCGATGCACCAGTCAAAATTACTAAATTATAGTTCCTACCACATTTACTTCAGAGAAATAAGAAAGAAAATCTCAAACTGAACTGGCTGTTACATCATCCAGATAAAAATGACAACATATCCACGGAGAGGATTACCATTATCACACAAGTTATTGAACCACTGAGACTGTGTTAGCTTTGTTTTGGAAAACTAAGACAAGTATGCCATATTGAAAGAAGTTAAATCAATGTGGTCATGACAGTGATATTTATTGCAATATCACTACTTTAAGATTCCCTTCAGTTTTGCTTTGGTTATTCTGTATGTCTAACATCAATCCCCAGCTTGATTCCCTATATAATACCTCTCTAGAATAAAATAAAGAATTTTTTTACTTGCAGTATTATGAGGAAAGAGGGAAGTGAAGCAATGAGAAATCTAGAACCGCATGCACATCTCCAATAGACATGCATCATGCACAGGTCAAAATAAAACAACCCAATGAAAATGTGTGAGGAGGAGATGGGAAGAAATCTGAAGTTGTACTGTACCACGCTTTATCACAGAAGTAATGGACTAACTTCTCAACTCCTTGCCAATAGCATAATGGGAAAGCAGAGACAAGAAAAAAACAAGGACAATGATGTCAGAGGACCAAGACAAAACAAATGAGCAGTTGCCATGACAGAACCGCAACTTTTCACCATTTAAATTGCAATTACTATGTTCCCCATTGGTTTTTAATCCACCTTCCAGAAACAAAGGTAGCAATAGTGTTTAAATAATGAAGTACAGACTATATTTATAGCAAGACCTGCCCGGAAGAAGCTTTGCTCTTCAAGTCTTTTAACACAGTTAATCTCTCATGTTTCAAATACTGTTTAGACCCGTAACTGAAATTCATGTGTATGATTATAACTGTATACATCAAAAATATTTGCATTCACACACATACATGTTAGATATCTAAAATTAACAACAATGTCATAAGATACACTGCATGACAGATTCTGACCATGCTGCCCATACTGCTCAGTAGCCCATCTTCCTAACAACTCACAACCTTGAAGAGACTCCAAAATACCACGCTCTCCTTTTGGAAGGGAGATGTAGGGGATGAGGTGAAGGGAAGGGACACAAATCCTACTACATAGGTTTTTCCTTCTCTGATCAGCTCTGACATCCCCTATCTCACTGCACTGGCACACAATAGGCTGTTATTTCACAGGCCTTCATTTGAAGGCACAGCCTTGCCAAATGGGAGAAAGAAAGGCTAAATGGAAAAATTCTTATCTGACAAACATCATGATTTCCCACCTTTAATCTGTAGCATTTGCCAACACCTTGATTTTGGATTATTTTTCTTCTCCCTTTTAGATAGCTATATTATACCAATATTTTAACATTGTAAAATAGGATTCCACAGTATAGACTGTAACTTCAAGTAGTGATACAATACAACTCTATTTTTTTTTTCTTTTAAAGCACCATTCACCACAGCATGAGGGTACTAAAAAACCTGGTAATATGGCATAGCATTATTTTTTTCCTGCATCATCTGTATAGAAACCCCAACTTAAAGAAAAATACTGTCTTTCTCAAGGAAAAATTACTGAAAGAAAGGCGTAACTACAAGGCAGGCATTTCATCCAGAGATACAGATATAGGAGCAAACCCCCAACAAATATGACCATATGTAAAAGTTTTGTTTGCAAATATAGATTTAGTTAGGTATAAAAGACATTTCTCTTTCAGTCCAATCTGTAACTACCCAACATGGGAGAAGGGAGCTTTTCTTAAAAAAAAAAAATTTCTTCATATAGCTGAACACTGATTTCTCAGAGCAAAAATAATTACATACAAAGGACAGTAATTCCAGGACATTTTTAATAATTTGTCACTCTTTTAATTCAAGTCAAAGAACTTCCAAGATAATATTCTGAAACTGCTTTGATTCTGCTAACACCAGCACTTTGTACACCCTATGTCCCTACGTGGAACCTGAACTAGTTAATAAATGTTTGGAAACATTTCACAGTGCTAAGCAAGGTACCTTAAAAAAACCCAACCAACCAAAAAAAAAAAAAAAACAAAACAAACCCAACCATGAGAAAGCAAAGCCTGGATGTGATTTACAATCAATGTGCATACAGCAGCTTTCTAGCTGATAATCAAAAGCTATGTATCACCTGACAGAATTGCTTACATACATAAAGACAAAATATTTTTTCATGAAGTGCACAGTAAGCACAGATGTAAACAACTGCAATGCTTGAGTAACAAAACGGTTTTCATCAGTGTTTCTGTGTGGAGAAGCACTTGGGGCTAGGGGCCTAAGAAGAGCATTATAATATCCTTGTATTACAACAAGATTTCATGCTTGGTTCACTAACAATATGTGTTCTAAATGGTGTGTTTCTAGAGCTGCATCGTTAAAGCTCCAGAATACAAATGCAAGCTTTAAATTGCATTGAAGAAAATTTGCTATGTCATCAAATTGTATCCTATAACCAAGAGAAAAATAAAGGAAGTTGAATTCAAGACACATATGGGAATTATAGGAATAAAAACCACACACAATTCTGTTCATAAAATGACAAGAAAAAATGTACTATTATGAAAGTGCTTATGAAATACAAAATGCAGAATTGTTTCCAAGGCTGTTGAAACAACATGAAGTCAATAAATGTGGAAATACTAAAAAATAATTCTTATTAAAAGTGTAAAACATACATCCAATTCTAAAGTGCGTTAACAAAGCACAGTGATAAGTTCATAGAGCAACTTAAACAGTAGGTATGCTAATACTGTAGCTGGCGCTAATAGAAAAAAACTGTAAGCATATGATAGTATTGTAGTATTACACAGCAGGGATATATTACCTGTCCTGTACAGCCCTAATTAAATAATATTTAGTTGTTTATATATGGCAATATGAACAGTTTACAGATTTATACCCTCGGAATCCACAGTGTTTGTAAGTGATCTATGTATCCATCAGCTATCAACAACACAGGGAAGAAACCTGCAGTATTCATAAGAGCAGTTGGTATCTTAGGTTCAGGATCCAGAAGGTAAAAAAAAACAAAAACAAAAACAAAAACTTGAATTTCAAGACCTGCAAATAGAAAACACAGCCGAACAAAAGCTGAGACTACTTCATGTTCCCATCCCCTTTACTATACTACTGCAAAAGAACACTAACACTGACTTTAAGGCTGTTTTCCTATCTTCAGTGGCAATACTCATGTCAGTTCTTGTCTTAAAACCTGGCATCTGGCATTCCATATAGCTCAAAAACCATCAGACCTAAAACTACTTAACCAAGGGAAGAGGGAACGTGAAAGAAGGATGCTAGTGATAATTCCAGTAATCTACTTTACGCGACTCTTTACACAGCAATAAATCATTGATTTTGCAAGAGTGTCAGTAAAAATGTCCAAGAAACCTCCTAATTTATATTTTATTTTCTGTATCTTTTGATCGATCCTAACACTTAAAGGAAAAGGCTAGGAATGCTCAGTTATAGGAGATATTTATTTTACTAAGCAATAGGCTAACTAGTCCAGGTTAATTACTCAAGGGCCAGTTTTCATTTACTTCATTTCCTTTACTAGTAATTAATCAAATGTAATGTGTAAGATGTATACTAAAAAATCCAACCTCCTTTAGTAACGGAAGTTCACCACAGAACCCTTGAAAAAGAAGCTGCTTCCAACATTGGAGGAATGACTGGTGGGGGCTCAAAGCATTGGTAAGAGACTAGGAAAGTTTTCTTCTTCAGTACAGCAGTTGATGTTAATGATGTGACACCCAGGGGCACGCATCTGGCAGCTGTGACACCATCCTCCCATTCTGACTCTTGGATCAACACGTCCCAAACCCGTGACATTCATATGCTCCTCAGGTCTAAAACTGGTCTTTTAAAACTCAGACTTTCTGCTGACAGGACAGCAAAACAGCCAGGCTGTGCTACTGCTGGCTTCTACCCAGAAGCAGAAGACAAGATGATCTTACAGGTTCTATGTTCATTAACACACAGCACACAGATTCCCACATTAAACATTACAGGAAACGAAGCACATCCCTCCATTGCATAGAGAAAAGCCTATGAGACAGGCTGTGCATTCCTGATGAGTTGTTTAAATGAACATTGTCACAGAAATATCAAGAGAGTATTTGAAACAATATACAAAATACAAGGTTGGGTTGTTTGGGTTTTTTTTCCTTGTAATTGATGTGAATTAGGATTATAGCTATCTGAAATATATGTAAACTTGGTATTCCAAGGTGCAGCTTACTCTTCAGATCTCCAATGAGACTGGAAATCTTACTTTGTTTCCATAATTTTACCTTTTCCTTTATTTCTTGTCCAAATACACTCTTGGTCTTTGCTAGGCAGTCAAACACACTGTAATTCTCAAATTACAGTACATTTTAAAAATATAACTTTAGCTTTGCAAACTAGTTATATTTCTTCAAACAATTATTTATAATGCAATACTAAAGCACAAAGTCAGACTTACCATTTCTCTATGTCTATGTAAGCATACAATTTTAAAATCAGCAATTGTCTTTTGTTTTGCAGATCCAAGCCAAGAGAACAAATGCATCTTATATCAGCCCACATTGTAGATAGCACATAAGGAATGTTAATAAATCATGCAAGTTTTGCAATAGCCACTTCAATGAATTAGAAGCCTTTTTACAACAAATGCCGAGCAGGTGGGAGGGGAAATTAGTTTCAGGGAAGCCATTCTGAAAAGTTAAGGAAACTTCTCATGAGAGGTGCTGAAAACACTTTCTCACCAATATTTTTATGTATGTTCACAACATTTATGTAAATATATCCACGTGTGCAGACTTATGAGCAAACAGAACACATACACAAATAGGACAGCATAATACAGCCACTGAAAATAAAGGGAAAATGCAGCAAGCAAGATTTATGGTAAGACAAGACTGGAAACAAGGGCCTATTCGGGTTTGCCTGAAGAACTGCTGATGTAAGTCAGCATTTAATAACTGTTATAAAGACATAAGTTGTAGATGTTTATACACTGGTTGAAGGAAGCATTTTGGTTAGCCACAGACTATTGTGTATGCCTGTAAATCTGCCTGAGAAAGGAGGATACTACAAGATGAACAGTGCGTGCAAAGGGGAAGCTTCTACTGGAACACGGTGAGGGAGATGAGTGAGAGGTACAGACTCACTCTGTCTGCGGTGCGGTGGAACAGTCCGAGGGATGCCCTGGAATGAGCCCTGCCAGGGAGAGAAGGAGGGAGCAGAATACCCACCCTGTGCAGAAAGAGAGAGGGGGAGAAGTATAATAAAAAAAGAGAACAGGATAAAACAAGACACCAAAAAGCCACACCATTCTTTTTCACCCAGAAAGGTATCATTATATTTCCCAGTTGTTCTACTTCATTAAAGCAAATGCTACAAGCTACTGAAGCCCAAAAGACAAAAAAAAAAAAAAAAAAAACAAAAACAAAAAAAGGTCATGATGTCCTAAACTAGTCAGAAGGCTTACAGAATACCTCCATTTTTGTTCAACAGATATGCACCCATTTCTGTTTAAGATGTTTTCAAGGAAAAGGTGTAGAAGCTGAGCTCTTCATGTTAAAAATACACGCAAAAAATTTTATTTTTACAGCTTTCAAAATGCCTCACAAAGTACTAAGTTGCTCAATACTAATATACTGGAAAACCACACAGTTATAGTTTAGAATAGCTTCTAATGCATAGAAATATTTTTTAGCAAGTCCTCGTGCTTTAGAGTCCACTTCGCTCATATTCTGTTAGTATTATTGAATGTGAAAGACGAGGGGTGACATAAAAATGTGTAACTGCTTTCCTTGCATTTTGCGCTTGGAGCTTGGGCCTTCCATTACAGGATCAGAGAACTGTCACATCAATGCCATGCAGGGTCTGCCTGTTAGATGTTTCAGATCACCACTAAAGTGACACATTGCAGCAGCTGCTATCTCAAGCCAAGAAAAAGTAATTTTATGCAGTCTTCTGTCTTCTCCATACCCTTACCTTTAAAAGAAATCTATCCAAGCTGCAACTGCTCTCTTAAATCACAATCTTGATTTCCTATTTAAGCAAGACAGGTTTAAGTCTTTATAATCCCTTCACTGTTTGGCAGCTGAAAATTTCTGCTTTTATGAACATTGGTGCTAACAATAACAACTGCCATTGCCTCCTAGCTACCAGTAACAAGTAGATAGCAGCAGCAACCAGTTATAGCTACTCTTTCAGACAGCTGGCATAAGATATATGAAGGAACACCTGTATCAAAGAAAACAGGAACAAAGTTTGCCCCCCCTCCCCAGTTTCTCTGCTGGCATATCTGCTGCAGATCATACTGCCAGAGCTGGACAAACAATAAGGAAGTATTTTATTTCCATGCTTCTTTTAAAGGAATGTTAAGCACCATATTATTTCTATGAAGAGATATTCTGCATTTATTTATCCTAGGAGAATTTTAAACACTGATGTTTCAGTTATCCTAATCTAGTTAGATTTTATCCACCACTACTCCAAGTGCCAGTGCTGCTAAGATGTAACTTAAAATAACACATACACTTAAGCAAGTCTTGGAATTTGCTAGCCAGTGCATTTTTAAACTAGAACAGGAAATTAAAAAAAAAAAAAAAAAAAATCTGACAAGGCTTCTTTATTCTTCTCCATAAGCAGACACAAAACAATCACTGGAATAAAATCCAAAATGAAACCAGTTCTTTAATCCAATTATCTCTAGACGGAGATATTGATTACCTAGCATGTTCTTACAGTCCTCCATCAGTAGCCATTAATGCCAACACAATTTTTAGACTGCTGCATGAAAGAACAGCAGTACTAGCTTCAGTCAAGCTATATGACAAAATGATATAATATGTTCCATCAGCTGAGTAGGTGTTAAATACAGCAATATTCCTGGAAACAAGATTAATCAATCAATGATTGATGAGACATTAACAAAAGCTTTGTATTTTCACAGTGCTGTACAAACAAACACTTCATTTTTCAGGCCTGTTCACATTCCATCCTAAATTATGTCAGGAACAACAAATTCTTTCCATTCTCTAAACATAACTGAATCTTCAGAGAGTAAAAGGCACATTCTCATCATAGGTTTCATCTTGTAGAGACTTGAGGTGGCAACATGCTCTTTACAGAGTTCTTTGAAAATTTGAATGCATTAAGGAAAGAGGGGAAAATTTTACATCCTCTCCCTTCCTCTATCTAAAAGAGAGATTAAGACAAGTACAAGCCAGCTGCACTACATAGCAGATACAATACTATTGTAAAAGCACAGAAATATTTAGATGTCTTGATATATTACAGTAATTTTTAAGCATCCATACTGGCACTTCAAAGCCCCACACTAAGTACAGTCTTCTCAACAGTTCTTCATGATATTTAATCATTACTCTGACTAGAGAATTAAAGAAAGTGCAAGTAGCCTCCTTTAGTGTTTTGTCAGCTAGACTGAAATGCTCTCCAGACATAGCTCGCCCCCTTCTCCTGATAGCTGAAGAATATTCTATAGTCTGAGAAGAACAACTAGCTCTTTCTCTGGCAGCTGTCTTGAGAGTTTACACTGCTCCATATAGGCATATGTCAAATAAATATCAGATGTCTTAGTTGTAAAAAAAAGTAATAATAAAAAATAAAAAGCATAACGAGTACTGTTTAATTGTGTATCAATTAAGGTAATTAAAATCAACATCAACTGAACCAAATAATAACCATGAAATATAGCACTGGGAATTTACTAAGATGGTTGTTATGATTTACACTGATTTCACAAATGATAAAGGTTTTACTGATCCCACAGATACAGCACATTAAGAAGTAAGTATCTGCAAATAAGCCTGGCTTTTGAAAAGATGACTTTTAATAGTATTTTACAAGAGTCCAGGAAATTTACAAAGCTTTCTCCTTTAAAAAACTCACATCCAACCCCTTTTGTTAGTCAAATATGAACTGAGGTTCCCAAGAAATCCAAAGAGTCAAAAAGAAACACACACTAATAAGCACACCTCTTCAGATTACGGTAGATATTCAAAATACACAGAAAACGTGGCAGTTTCCTCCTAAATATAGGGAAGAAAAACCTGAATGACAATTTATTTTATGCTTATTAAAAAGAGTGTATAAAACTCATAAGCAAGTTCTGTTAGAACAGAAAGATGAGAATGTGACTTACCTCAGCTTCTATAAAAAACATCCCCAAAACATTAGATGGGATTCTTCTGGGCTCTGAAGCCTAATCTGATGCAAGTTTTTCCAACCGCACTTCAGCGTAAGACAGCAGTCACAACAGATCCTCCCCCCAGCTGTTATGTGTATCCAGCCACTAAACTTAAATCCCATTGATCTCATTTCCCAGATGCTAGAACTGTTAAATAGCAAAAACATCCCAAAGAAGAAGTGATTCAAAATTTTAACAATTAGGCAAAATGGGAGACTTGGGCATGGAAAAATAACAGGAGCTGAAATAATGCAGCCTACAAACCAGAACAAAATGATGAATGCTCTTCACAGATCCTGATGAACTGTAGAAACGCTGCTAAACATATTCACAAAGTTCTGAAGCTTGAGGGTGGTAGGTTTTGAGGGGGGGGTTGTTTTATTTTAATGGCTACTATGAAGATATTAAGGCCAGAGTTTACTATTGCTATGAAGAAGCCTCAACCTTAGAATAAGCAGCCACATGAACAAAAGCAATTGCTTCTGCCAGAAAATGGCAAGATTTTTAAGCTTTTGGTGCACAGTAATTTGCTCTTTTCCCAACATCCCAACCAGCTACCGCTTTAAAAGTCTTTTCTGTTGCAGGAACAAATATAGAAAAGATCCATTTTTTTCGATACATCTGGAACCTCTGAGCACTTGCAAGAGCTGATTTTTGCTGCATCTCATGTCCAGTTGTCTTATACAACCTTAAAGCTTCACATCATGAACAAACCTAGAATGATATACTTAAGTATCAATGCAAACCAAATGTTATTGCAGCAGTCTCCTCTTGCTAAGCCTAACACCCAAAAAGGGATTATGAATAAGCAGTTCTGATATGCAATAGTCTTTTTTTAAAGTGTTCAGGAAAAAAAAAAAAAAAAAAGAAAATAAACCCAAATCAAAACAGGTCTTCCGTGCTGGTTTATACTTAACCAACATGAATTGCCTGTGAAAGGCTTAAAAGACCTCTCTTCTGTGTATGTGCCTACATGTTATGCTCAGTCACTGTAACAGTACAAGAAACAGATGCACAACATGACTATCTAGTCCAGCTATGGTTCTGTCTCACCAAGAATGTACATTATCAGCAAGAAAACAACAGAATACTAGACAATTAGAGAAACCTAGTCTAAATGTGAACATAAACACAAATATAGTGACTAGGCTTCAAAACCTGGAAGTTTAAATTCCTATTTGCAGGGTCAAAGCATATAGGATATTCAATGCTAAGGTGGAAGGAGATACTAAAACCACAATGACAACAGTACACAAAGACTGCCAAAGTATTATCAAAAATTCATCAAAACAACCACCATAAAAGGCTTTGGAATGACAAACTGGAACAATAGCTAAGTGGAAGGCAAAGAATATCTGAGTGCTGAAGTATGAAGAAGTGTAGCAAAGAATATACATGCCTCCATGTGAACTGAGGTTTTTTGTTGTCATTTTCCCACAGAAAAGAATGAACAGTTAGGAAGCAAAGCTTATTCTCATCACTGTGTACTGGTCAAGCACGAAATAAAAAAAATCAGCTTTTCCTGTACACTAAACTATTGTTACAGAGCATAAGAGAGCACCCATGAACTAGGAGGAGATGCATTTTGCTAAGGAACTGGACCTCAGTTCAATGTAAGTTATTTTCAATACCTTCTTCCTGGTTTTGGTATTGTTTTCTTTCTTCAATGATAGTTAAGTGATAGACATCCATTTATCAGAAGTGAATTCCACATAAGAGATCCTTTCATAAGAAATTCTTCTAGAAACATCATGGTCTACCCTGTTAAGTGAATACTTGTCAAGCTTTTATCCTGAGGATGGCTAATTAAAAATAATGCTTCTCTCTAAGTTTTCATTGTCTATATAAACAGTTGGAAATGACGTAAATTTTGAGTATACTGTGAGGACATTACTTCCAAAACCGCCACGTAACAGACACAGCAGCTAGGCAATATGTAGCTACCTATTAATTAACATTTATTTTCAGCCACTAAGTTTTATCACATAAGTACTCAGTTTCAAGGATTAACCTAAAGTTACATAGCTTCTATTTATGTGCATATTTATCTTTAAATAGGAAAAAACCCACAATCTTAAAAGCATTTTCAAAAACTGGTCTCTAAAGAGAATCATTCCAGACAAGTTTATAATCACAGCAGGATGGGCAATGTTCTAGAAATATCTGGTAATAAAGAAAGAAACAGATAATAAGATGACTTTTTAAAGAGTACATTTAATGATTTCACTTGTCCACTTATTGGGAGAACCATGAAGTGATCAGAAATATTAGCTATTTCAAATGGACTGCAGAATTGCAATAAATTGCAACTCATATGGTCTTAAAACTCCTAACTGAAATCCCTTAGTAGCTGATTTACTAGTTTATTCTAGTATCCATTCTTTATGAAACACTACATATTAACAATGTTTGTTAAGCACATTTCTGGAAGCATTTAAAGTATTTCTTGAAACAGTAATTTACTGTATGTTCCTAAACACTTATCGAAGCTTCAGAAATCAATATGTAGTATCAGCTCTGCTAGAATTTGGGAACTGTCACAATAATCTTAAAAGGTAGAAAATCAAACTAAAGTACCTTCCTAATATTCGCCATCATTTAAAGTGACTGGCAGTTCAACAATTATAAGAAAATATGAAATAGTTATATATTCATGAACTTTGATAACTATTAACAAGCTTAAAGAAGCAAAAAAAGCTTATAAAAGCTTCAAAGGAGCTATTCTCTCATCGCCAAGGCTTAATTACAGTTTGGTTTTACAAAACTGTAGTCTGTATAAAAGCTCATTATTTCTTACACATTAACTACATTTCATGATTCATACTACATTTAGGACCAATAAACCTAACTTTTCCCAGCCTATGCTCTTAAGTTCATTATATTAAGCCAACCAGAAATGTTAATAAAGTGAAACTAATTCTAAGTGAAGATACAGTTTAGTTGAGTGTCTCCTGCTGTTTCCATGTATTGTACTCATACCTCAAGAAAATAGAGCCAATTGTCTCTTCTCTCTGTTGCAAGCAACACTTTATATCATTGGGTTATAGATCAACAATGATTTCATGCCAAGGTTTTTTCTACATTTCTCCTTCTATTAAGCCATGCAAGGAAGCATACAAATACACAAATGCATGTTAGCATAGGAACTGTAAAACCAGAAAGTTGAGGTCAAGAACTGAAACTTGGCTACAACAGCAAGACCACAGTCCTACTTTAAGAAATCCCACATCAAGGAGCTCATATCAATTTGTAGCTGCTTACAGAAACCCTAAAAATTGCAAATATACAAATAAGACGTTTAATAAAACGAATCCCACACATTCTCCTCAAAACTTTTCAGCAGGTGTCATTTACTTATTTGTAAAAGCTCCTGAAAAAACAATGTATTTTGAAAATTTGTCAGTACTTCATGAATTTTCCTAATTCCTTTAGCAATTTTCAAGTGAAACTTCATATGTAGATAAAAATACTGTGGTTTATAATGTACATCTAATGATCATATGCATACACACATAGGTATGAGTATCATATACATGGCTTGGCTTGACTTCGTGAACGAAGATTTGGGAAGGGCTTTTCCCACGCTTGTATGTGTATACAAGTACCCACACGCATACACACACCAAACCATAAATACAATAGAGGGTTTAAAACAAAAAAACACTAAAAAAACCACCTCTCCCTTAACCTGAACAAAAGTGTCTTTTTAAACAAAACTACTGAATAATGTTAAAGAAATATACTGAGCAACCTGACCAAAACAGATAATTGGGCTAAATGACTCCTTTTACCCAAGATATCAACTCATTCCCCATCTTCTCTAATATATCTTTGTCTTATCATTGAATACTACAGGTTGCTCAAACTAATGCTCTGTACTTTGCAACTAACTTTAAATGGTTACTAATCTGTTTCTGAATTTATTTGTAAAATGAGATAGAAAAAAAAAAAAAAGGAACATGGAAACAATAATAGCCACTAACCTAGTAATAATATCCACAAGAAAAAACTTCTAATGAATATCACATATATGAAGTTAAAGCTTGGGAAAAAGAAACAACAGAATCGCTCAAAAGCTCCAAAGTAACAGGAAAACAGAAACAAACAGGATGAGCAAAGACATTACACATACATTCTGAAACAGAGGTGTCAAAGGAAACTAAAAGCTGCTTAAGGTTATGATCTTTTTATATTGGGCTCTTATGAGGCAGACGACTGTTGGAAAGCATGGTGTCAATAGCATAATGCTGTTTGCTAGCAAGTGGTGAACATACAGATTGGTGGTATTTATTTTAGCACTACATATTTAAAAGAGTAATTTCAAAAGGATAGCAGGGGTAATTTATTTGTACTACAATCTTACATCAAGTAACTCAAGGCAGGGTAAAAACAAAGAAACAAAAATCTAACCCATTTTAAACCTTTTAAAGAAATCTCTTAGAATTCTCTAGCTAGAGCAGTAGCTTCAAGACCCCATGACTATTTGCTGGTAACTGACAAAACGCTTCTTTACCATTCAAAGGTAACTCATTATTATTATTTAATACTAAATATATTGTCCCTCTCCCATCTTAAGTATTCTAGTAGTGGTTCCATGAGGATACATGAAGCAAACGTGATCCATGCAACAAAATATGGGAATGAAGATGTCCTTTGTCAAAGTGATTTTCAACCAATTATCTTTTGAATAATTCCAGTTATTCAAATAAATGACAAAAAAATAAAAAATTTAAAAATATGAAAATAAAATATTAACCATTCTTTTTACACTTACGGACAGAAACTTAGAATACATTGTTGCTTTTCCTCAGTAAATGTGAGAATGTCAACAATGAAACTTTAACTATAAAAAAACCCCAAACAAAACACATACCTATGACTTTAAAATGAGGATATATGAAAATATGTTATGTAGGATTAGATATACAGCTTGGACTGACTGTAACTTACATAGCGAAATGGGAGACTATTTTAAGAGGAGACTTCTTATTTTAAAAGGAATATTTGTAATAAATGTTTAAATAAAAGGGTTGCAAAAGAACGCAAGAGATGAAGAGCAGGAAGGATACCATTCTCACGGACAGCACAGAATCTCTCAAGCAAGGCCAACCCATGTGACAGCAAAAGTAGTAGAACTGGGGAATGAAATGCAGAAATCATACCCAGAAAGAAACAGCACGTTTTACTCACAGAACTCCTCCTCCAGGAGGTTTGCGTAAATTTATCAGCATATGTGCATGTTGCCCCTGCAGGTTTTTGACTGTCTTTCTGGCAGTTAGATCTAGTAGCCTTAATCACCCCCAAAAAGAAAAAAAAAAAAAAAAAGGAGAATTTTTTAGAAAATAAGTCTCTTAGAAAAGCACATTAAAGGCCCAGTATTCAAATACCATGTATTACTTGACAGTTCAGCACAAGTAAACTGTAGAAACTAGTATTTACAATGCTGTACAAGTGCTTCTTTTCCAAAAGTTTATTTAGAAATTATCTAGAATAAATGTTTATTTTTGGAAAGTATTCTTGATTCACTTAAATTTCTGAGGCACCACATTCTTTAAGTTGCCTTTCAATAATTACACACTAGAACATGTAGAATCAGTCTGCAGACTGATGAGTGAGGTGATTCTAAACAGAACGCAAATCTACCTTTGTTATAATGCAAACATACAGAAAAAATGAGACATCTAGCCTTCTAAAATCCTTCATAAGAATTACCTATTGAAGTTACACTCTGCAGTGCACACTTGGGATTTCATTAAGTCGTTAGCATTATACTTACAAGTTGATGCTCTAATTGGTTGATTGTTTCATCCTTTTTCTTCAGTTCATCTTTAAGCTGCCTGATCTCATTCAGCAGATCATCCATCTACAATAGAACAGCGGGCAATACGGGGGTTTCTATAAGGGCTAGACAATCTAAATCTACACCTCTACAGGACATACTACATCAGATGTTCATGGAGGACTGGCAGTAACATTAGCACATGCTTTCCTTCTCCTGTTCATGTGGCGAGATGGGCTGTAGGCATATAACCTGAAGATTGATGAAACTTGACTAGAAGTCTCTGTAAGAGACTGAGTCGAGCTGACCCACTAGATTTTCAGAGTAAGTAAATTAACTGTATTTTTCACACAGTAATTAATCTGTTGTACAAGCAACTGGCGTCAGGTAGATGAACATCCCTAGCCACCAAACTCTACCTATAGTTCTCATTATCCAACAAGAAGTCATACTGAAGGTTAAAGGTTAAGTGAACGGCTATTTAAAAATCATTAATATAAATCAACAGAAACAAGAAAAAAAGTCATTTGGAAACATATGCATAAGTACATTTACTGCATGAAAACAGCACAACCAATTTGAATATATCCGACTAAAAATTGAAGACTTTAGTAGCAAAGTTCAGAAGTCAAAAAATTGGTAAATATGCAAGAGTGATTTTTCTCCCCCGCCCTCCCCCTTTTTTTTTTTTTTTTTTTTTACAATTTTTCATCGCAAGGTCATTTCAATGTATTTTATAATTGTGTCATTATGGCTAGGCCATAATTTAAGGGATATACTTCAATCTAGTAGAATACATCTCCTACTTCAATTTCACCAAAGATTTTATTAGTTACTACTTTAGAACAACACCCAGACCGATCTGATGTGAAATTTTTCAAACCATATCCCAATATCAATTAAAGAAGTGACAACTCAAAACATCAGTTAATCCTAGCATTTTTTTGTTAAGAAGTTAAACAGCAATACTTTTTCCTGTAGGAATTAAGACTAAGATTCTAAGAGTTTGAGGGAAATGACTGTAGAATCACAGGCAAAAGAAATACATCAGACAACAGTTAAAGAGAACAGAAAGCCTAAGTGTTAACAAGGTTAATAGAAACCAGGGTTGCTAAAAGATGATGTATATGGATCTATAGCTTTGGGAAGCCTCTTAAACCCTGAAACAGGTTTTGGACAGATGACCTTCAAACAGAAATAAGTGTTCTTCCCTTTCAAGAAGTACTTCTAATTCCATTGGCTCTTCAGCAAGTATTGTTCCCCTTGCATAAGTGCAGGATCAGTGATCTTTCTATACTGACTTTACAATACGAGCCAAGCAATGCTAGAAAACCTTACCACTGTAAAAAGCGTGACATTACAAGTCCATGACCATAAAACTTTTTGGAACATCCACTGTGATTGCTTCTCCCTTTAATATCCATTCTAAAAAAAATAAGCTCATCTTTGACTGTGGAGTTCACATTGGTTACATCTGCAATACCTGCATTATCTCAAGGAAAATCTACTTTAAAGGTATTTCAAACTGAAGTCAACAATAAATGTAAGGAAACAGAGTAAGTAACTAAGTATTGTAGGGTTCCACTTGAAAGCAAAAATTGTCTTTCCAAATTCTAACACTTATCAAGTAGGCAGAAAATTTTTGAAAGAAGTTACTCTGTTAA
Organism: Coracopsis vasa; assembly: GCA_026283785.1. NCBI lineage: Eukaryota > Metazoa > Chordata > Aves > Psittaciformes > Psittacidae > Coracopsis > Coracopsis vasa. Next base: position 65,576 of record JANHGB010054133.1, read on the forward strand.
TCCCCACGACTGCTACAAATACCAAAACGTAAGTTATGTTAATTCTTTAAACTGTGCCAGCATTTGCAAGTATGCATTTTAAAAGGTCAAATAAACCTATTTTAACAAAACTGGAAAGATTGAAGTGTTTAAGAAACACTACATAGTTATACACATTTTTGGTTTGTGTTTCTTAAACACAAACAGGTTTGTATCTCTTATCCTATAGAGTAAATTGGCATCATTTACCTTAAAAGTTGTCTCAGGTTCTTGCAGTTCTGGACTTGATGGAACTGAGAGTTGAATATCCTGGAGTGACACATTTTCATCATTCTATCAGAGAATACAAGCAAGAACAATACATCAAATTACTTGCTGAAACAACTCCTTTGCAAACTTGCTTTCAAAGATGGAGATACATCACCTGTCCGTGGAACCAGTTACAATATCTGACCTCTGCCACCATGATTTTCCTTTTTTTTTTTTTTTTTCCGCCTGACAGGAGAGCCTCCCTTGCTGTAGCATGTGTACAGTGTCCAAATAAGGGTCATGAACAGCCTTTCTTTACAAAGCTCAAGGAACAGCTGCAGCTATATCAAAGTATGATGATTTTGCACAAACATCTGGCATAAATTGGCCATTGTGTTCAAATGTGTTATACGAGGAAGGAATGAATGGTGATGCTATGTGATTTTAAAAGCTTTGTTTCCTTTAGTATCCATTCAAATAATGTCTGAGCAATACCAAAATATACAGCCAAAATATTTCAGCTAGGAATTCTTAACTAAAAAAGCAACATTTGCTACTGTGCAGACTAACACAAAACTAGTTCACAGCCATCAGAACTAAATATCAATTATAAAAACTGTAACTACACAAAAGTATTCTTTCCCCTGCCATGACAGCCATGAATTCTGAAATTAAGCACAGCAAGTAGAAATAACAACCAAAGATGCTAAAAGATGATTGCATAGGTATGTCCTGAAGCACTTACACTCCTGTGACAAACACACACACAGCCATTATGTGCAGTACTCAAACCTGTGGCACGCAAGCCTCAAAAGGTTGATGTAGGCTGCATAGTCAAGTCACAGACTGAACAAACTGATGGTTTATTCTTGTGATATGTTCTTAGGTTTGTCCCATGATGTCCTGACTAATCACTGTGATATCAAATGACAGTACAATTATTTTTTTGGTCACAGAAGATCATAACCCCATTTCCTTGGTGTAAAAAGGTTTATTTCCCCCCACCTCCCTCTCTGTCCATCTCCATCTGCTACATCCTTAAATGCAAAATAAACAAATATTCTACCTTATATTTTTTCAGGTTCTCGGACTGAAGTATCTTTACCCAACGATCTCACTGCCTAACAATGAATTTGCAGAATATGAGAGCAGCATGTTTCAAAACCTGTCTAAAACCACTCTAAGCCTCACACAGCTGCTCCTCAAAACCCACAAGAGTAAAACTGCTGCTCAAATGCTAAAGATCAATTAAGGGAAAAACCAACAACAGACCTATGTATGTTCTTTGTGAGGTATCTTTTTTGCTTTTTAATCCATAAGAAATATTTCTTACAAATTTAACTAAATTGCAGAGAAACACTGAGATTGTCCAGATGCAAAAAAAGCAAAAAATTAAGTTAAATGAACTTTTAACAATTCAATTTTTATTTTTTCCTATAGTCACCAATTACTTGCAACCAAAATATACAGAACCAACAGGAGTCTTAAATGGTAAGAGTACCAAGAACTACCATACAATTCCAAATTGCTTTTAACACACTACAGACAGTTAATTTAATTTCACTTAGGTTTAATTTTATCATTTGCAGTTATTTGGTATTGGTTTGTTTCTAATTGTTTTGGGGTTTTTTTTGTGTGTGTGTTGGCTTTGGGTTTGGGGTTTTTTTTGTTATCGTTGTTGGTTGTTTTTTGGAGGAGTTTTGCTTTTTCTTTTTAAAAGATGGCCTTTTTTTTTTTTTTCCCTTCCTTTTAAATGCTATTAATTGTGAGAGCAGTAAAAATTCAAGGCTTCTGACTCCTTAGCATACCAAATATTTCAGCTTACACTGTCTAATACACAGCTGTGTTCAATTCACAAGTAGCAGTTTGTCCCTTCTGGGCAGATCACCAGCAAATGACAGGCTGACAAAGCAGCAGTTTATAGTGTACGTTATGAACAACTTCTAAGAGTATTTTTAAATAATTTGCACAATAATAAACACACATTATTTAAAAAATATTTATAAAATGCTAGAGGAAATTAGTAATTAGAATCATAGAAACATTTACAGATTAACATATACTTTATGTTTTATTTTATATAAATAACTGTATTTCTTACATTTTACAATTCATCAACATTTTTTATTTTAAGTAACTATTCATGCAAACACATGCACTCGGAAGAAAAGCTACATCAGATGGTCTCAGTTATAATTGTGAAAGACTAACCAAAGGAATGGAAAAACCACAGAAGAGGTTAACCTAGTATGTTACTATGCTCTGGTGATTTAAATCAAGTACTCCAACAATATACCTGACTAATATTCACTAGCAAAGCAAGAACTAAGTTCATTTGCATCAATTCCCTTACCACTGTCTCAATTATCTTAACACATATAATGCACACAGGTCAATGGAAATAAAATTCAGTTCTAACACTATCTGCGGGACTTTAAGAATCCAGTTGTGAACAAATGCTAAGATTAATCTATGGTCTTGTTCGGCTTTTTCTGTCCTGCGATAGCTCTGCTAAAATGAGAGTGGGGAAGATGAGATCAGCAGAATAAAGGCTATCCATGTACAAAAACAAACAACCACAC
>JANHGB010054133.1:68395-101068 GCA_026283785.1 Coracopsis vasa
CCCCCCCCCAAAAAAAAACCCAAAGATTCAAATTTGCAAATAGACAACAGAATTACAAGATAAATGCAACTGGTTATATGCACGTGTTATTTTTGGTAGCTTAGAAATTATACGCTAAGATATCATCAAATTTCAGAAACTTGGAAAAACCATATACTTTTAACCTCTAGGTAAAATGAAAATAAACTTTATAAAAAGGTATCATGACATTGCCATAGGCACTATAAAATGCTGCTACCACTTGGTTTTTATCTCACCAACATTTTTATAATAGTAGAATACATTATTTATTACAGTATAATTACAGAGGAGTTGCACTAGTCTCATTTGTGCCAAATATAAAAGATGCTTGCAAAACCAAGAATTCAGGATAGTTTGTTAGTCATATTAAAAAAAAATGCTTAACAGCATACACTTCAGCTTTTGTTCAGTTTTGGGTGACCCCTATGTAATAAACTGAGGTAATCACATGCCTCATGTTTTAAAGTGGCTTATAAAGTTACAGCAAACCTGGAGTCAGAAAGCCATTACAAAATACCTCTTCACGCTTGTCTACAAAAAAGTTAGTGTAAAGGTTTTTATCCAGAGCAACCTATTAGTCTTGGAGTATTCTAAAAGAGCTTGAAGGGAGTTTGTGTGCGGATTTTACACACCCCCGACTACCTGTTCCCTTTATGAAGTTATTAATAAATTTAAGATGATTTTCTTGGTGGGGTATTTTATAATGGTTTCTGTAACAGTTAGTAAATATTTGTATCTGATACTAAGTGCCTAATTAAGAAATCCAAGGGATTTGACTATCAAAGTAGACAGATTTCAGATTGAATATGATTTCAGATTGAATATAATTTCAGATTCATATTTCTTTTCAAAGGGGACCTACTCAGAAAATTAGTACCATCATCTTAGTTTTTTAGAAACCACTCGACTTTACTGTTTCAGAACAAACTCAGTGAAAGCTAGAGATACAGTTGTTAATTGTACATGTAGGTAAACTATGTAACAATCCTCTCTTCCCTAAGTGATAATGCTGTCATGCACCTTATTTTTCTGTACAATTATTTTTATACATTTAAAACATTTTTACATACCCGGCTCCAAATGTTACATGTCCAAGGCACTTCAAGTCTACATGTCATTTTTAATCCATCCCAAGATCATGAGCTAAAGGTCACGGGAATAACCCTCCATCATGGCTGTCACAGGTACAGCACAACTCACCCAAAGAGCCACATATTGAAATTTATATTTTTGAGTGGCTGTATTTAATATGTTCTCATGCCAGTATTTTGCAAGAAATCTCCAATATGAATTACACACATATATCCCTGTGCTTGCTTTACCTTCCCAAATTCCCAAATAACTGACTTGCACTTCATAAATAATAATCTGTCACTACAGCATTTAGTATTTGGCTTATCAAAAGTAGTATCAGATACAAGTATTTAGTCATGAACAGCCTAATAGAAACCTCACTAACTTTCTAACCTACTGTGCTGATTATACACAGCAGCAGTTTACCTACTAGATTGTTGGGCTTTGAGCATTGCAGCAATTTTGCTGATAAACAGTTCAGCAGCTCAAAAATGCCACATTGGCTTGTAACTCTTGGCAGTTACATGTTCTCATCTTCTGAGCCTCTCTTTTAAAAAGAAAACAAACAAAACAAACAATAAACAAACTCCAAAACAAACAAACAAACCAACAATCAAAAGAAAAAGTCAAGTTTCATAACTAAAGAGACCCTAATAGATCCTGGAATGTATTTCAACATTATAAACATGTGCCTCCTATGCAGCATACAGACAGTGCAGATGTTCTTACTGCCTTTTCTTTCTATCTTCCCTTTTCCCCTTGCTTGCTTTGGGTAATATTACTTTCAGGCTTTAGCTAAAAACACACACACACACAAAAAAAAAAACCAAACAGTATAGAACTTCTAGAAGAAGAGATGAGATAAAGGGTATCCTCTCTCAGAAGAGACCTCCCATATTGCCTCAGAAGAAAATACAAAGCTCAAAGCTTAACAATAATAATTGTTTTCAGTATACTAACGTATTTTATGGTCTTCTATTACCAAAAAAAAAAAAAAAAAAAAAAAAAAGCCAAAAAAAAACCAACCCCAAAAAAAACCATTAGAAGCAAAAGCATTTTTAGAAATTATCTTGTGATTCCCTAACAGCCTAAACTGCCTTTTAATCCCCAGGATTCTTAAAAAATATGCTACTAACAGTATACTAATAATTTAATCTTTAAAATTCTTTCAACATTCCAGCAGCCACAGTTCATGAAGAAGCTGAAAAATGTTAAACAAGTATTTCTAAAGTTTACCAAGGTTTACTAAGGTTTTCTCAAGGTCTAGCCCTTGAGTGCCAATTCAAAGTTTCCTTTGGTACAAACTTCTCGTTTGAATAGTACCCTTTGCTAACAACATTTTTATAAAGACACAGACAAAAAATTCATTAAGTGTCCATCAATTAGGGGGTGCTATTCACCTGCTCACTACTTGGCATTTTAAGTGTAGCTTCATTCAAATACTGCTGCAGACAAGTGTCATATAGTTTCCACCGCCCACTGTCAAATGCTGTTATAATGACAGTCCAACAGCTAACCAACTGTTTAAACTTAAAATTTTCCAATTTTATTTGCTGTTTGTTTATTTCTTTGGTTCTCTCTCTTTCAATTATAGTTAAGTCACTGAGGTGAACTACTTTGCCGCTAAGTAGAAAAGTAACAATTGTAGGCAAAATTCATACAACTTAACACATGACACAAACCTTCATATTTCATTCATTAAATCCATTTCTTCAGGCCTCTTATAACAAAGATAAATATCTCCTACAGATCTCACCAGATGCAAAAAGAAAGGAACACAATGAATATATACTTCAAAGGTATGCGACTTACTAATCTAAAACCTCAGCAAAAATATATTGGTATATTTAACAATGTCACACTATAGACTATATATTCATTCATACCTATTCATATAAATGGACTAGTCATACCTGATAAGTTACAATAAAGATTTGTATTTGAAAAAGAAATTTTTTTTCATTCATGAAAGTTGAGTTGAAAAGAATTATATAAAACTTGCCTGCCCTAGAAAAAAGGGCTTCACAGATTTTATGGTCCTGTGAACCTCTTCATCTTTCAGTTCTCCTTAAAATATCAGTAAGCGCTTATCTGAGATAAGACATATGGTTGTGAATCATTGCTACCAGTCTTGAGAGGAAGTTACTACAGAGGATGGGTCAATCCTTGCCTAGATCAAAGGCTCTAGGGCACCAGAAATAGTACAATTCTTATTTTAAAAAGGATGCTCTAACACATTAGCTCTGTAGCCACATCAGACAAGTTGAGTAGCAAGTTTAAAAAACTGAGGAGGAAGAAGGAAGACATTTTTAAGATCAGAAGAAAACTTATTTCTATTAAGCACACAAATTAAGTACCTCAGTCAATGTTTAAGAGGCATTAACATTCAGATGTCAATTATTGCTAGAGTTAGACTTCCAAAGCATTTTCTTTTTACAATATAAAGTTAGTGCTCCAGTTAAATATTAAGTGAGAACATTCACCAGTAGTTCAACATCTTCCTGTAAACAGTTACAACTGCATTTAGTGCAAAAAGAATGTACGTTTTATACCAACTCCTACAGAGTGAACATTACTGCACTGTCAGAGAAGGTTACACTTACTGAAGTGAAAATTTTAAAAACCTCTGCATGAGATAAAACACCTAGTATTTCTGGTTTCACTGTTTGAAGATACAGAAAGAGGGCAGTATGGGAGGAGTAAGCACACAACATGTGTACTGCTGGCACTGTTATCCTGGTCACACAGAAAAGGCTAGACTACTCAAAGAATTACTTATTTTTCCAAGCAGAACTGGCAACGCAACACCAAACCCTTGCTGTTGCAGGAATATTCAGGATAATTTATATACAGTTATGTGAACTACCGTCACAGCAGTGAATCCAGTATAGCACATTAAGTTTCCCTAGGAGTCTGCTAGGTACATATTCATTACATGCTATGTTCAGTAAACCACAATATAGTTGATTAGATAATTGTATAAAACTGCTTTTAATTAGCGTATCTTACTACCTTGCTGTAACTGCTCCTGTGAGCCCTCAAGCCTAAGACCTGACTACAGCTCTATTTCTACCTATCCAAATTAAATAATATTGCTAGAAGTTGCAACTGCAAAAAGATAACACACATTAAAAAGTACACAAGAGTAGAATAAACATTCTGAAGTCCACTGATGAGTTTTGGAAGCAGCAAATCAAGAGAGGGGACATATAGGTCAGGAAAATACAGAGAAGTATGCTTGGCAAAGTTTGAAGGGAAGAATAATATTTGTTGTTACAAAACTCACACAGGGAGGGAGGGGGAGAAGATCAAGCTTTTGGCAAGAGAACCAGTAAATTCTGAAGAACATACATCTTGGGAGGTAACAGTTTCTTCTGCAATTTTAATGTTTTTTTTAAAAAAAGCTTAATCTGAGCTACCTGAGGCAAGGTTTGTTTTCTGTAACCTTTATAGAAATCTGGCTATTATAAACTAGAGTGAGATTTAAAATTAAACATTCTGAATGCAACGCATTATTTGGCTGTAACATGCACACCTTTACATAATGAACTACACATGGACAGATCATCTATCTAATTGTTTAATTGTGCTTGTGTTAAAGCTCTGGATAAAGAGTTTACTACTACCTCATGTACTAATCGTCTGCGTGAGGCTGTTGGGAGTCTCAGTTCATGCTGTCCACTACTGAGGCATTAGGTTCTAAGAACGCACCCTCCCTCCTTTGACACTACATAATTTTTGTTCCAATTGTACTTCTGATTTTGTCAGTGGAAAAACATCTCCAGTATTCTTGGTTACCACAAGAAACAAATGGTCACATTTCTACCAGGCACAGTCATACCCTTTAAGTAGCCTCTAGGCTGATTTGCTTTTTGTTTTGCTGTTTTGTTTTAGTATCTTACTTTTAAGGCACAAACTTATTTACACTACGTTATCCTGTTAGAAAAAGAATGGAAATATATCTAGTGTTAAAGAGAACATCATACAGATACTTTACAATGCTGATTTGTCTATGACTCCAAAATGTCTCAGGGACTTGTTTTTTGAATAGCTAAGCAATTTTTGTAACTGAAATACCATACTTCTGTGAAGTCATCCAGCAGTTTACAAGCTCCCACAATTTGCCAAGTTTTGAGGTGAAATGAAAAAGCTCCTTAAACGGTTATAGCAATTCAGTAATTTCATACACTAGAAAGGTTAAATTTGAGCACTTCCAATAGAGAAGACCCTGTAGGATTTACTCAGCTTCTTGTCAAAACACACAAAGAAGATGAAAAGAATAAGAAAAACAAATATCTTCTTAAGAAGAAGCTATTAGCATTGACTAGCGGAATGCAAGTTTGATCAACGGGATTGATTTCAGCATTTTTTAATTTATTTTTCTTTCTCCCAGCTTTTTAGGATCTTATTAAGGATATACAATATTTTATAAATAAGAGCTTGTGTTGACATCCACTGATATTTCTCTCTTACTTAGCATTATTTCCTCAAGGAAGCAGAACAGCAATGCAATATTTAATATTTTTTGCAGTCAGTAAAGTGGTGAAAAAGGAGAAAAAGTACTCATTTAGATGGCAGTAAAAAGTGCACATTTTCTTGAACACTGTGATTCAATGTATAACAGAAATTACAATAGCCTAATAAGCCTGAACAGAATAATAGCCCATCCAGGCTCACTCTCAAATATATGTCACTGCTTTTGTTCCATTTAAACAGCTCACCTGGTGCAGTAATCTCTTCAGTTTCAGTAACTGAGTTTTTACAGCTGTGCAGTCTTGGACCATGTGCCGAAGGGTCATTTCATCAAGCATCACAGTAGTCTCTGGTAAGCCCACCATCTGTCTAGGAGCCTGGTAAAAATTTGGTGCTCCATAGCTTTCAAAGTGACCAACAGGAGATTCTAGATAGTTTGAGCCCCTAAAAAAAACCCCAAAACCAAAAAACATACATATTTTAAAACCACAGTGATTGCAAACTAGAGCTAGAAAGCATTTAGTAAAAAATGAAATGTTATGTAATATGGGCCATATTCACATACCGTGGCATACAGTAGAAAATAAATAAATCAGAAAATGCCAATGCTATTTCACTTAAATGTTGGGCTTTCTTCCTCACTCTGCACACATGTCTTGGGCACTAGTAACTCCAGTACCCTAAAAAATATTGCTATAAACTGTCATTCAAACTAGCCTGTAAGAACTATACGATTACATTTAATTTAAAAGCACATGAATAAGTAAAAAGCTCTCTAAACTTACAAAATGCAAGTAATAAGACAGTGTAATGTTTTTCCATAGAACACATGATAATTTAGTCAAGCATTTATAATACCATATAAACACAATAACACATGCTTGGATTAAAAGCCTTGACAGAAACAAAAATATTGAAAAGAAATTGTTATAAAACTCAGTGATGCTCCCACTCAGACATGTATTTACAGACATAAAACTATTCTGAAAATGTCTTGTACTCAGTATTACTTGAGACCTGTTAGTGCCAAACCAGATTTCTCATGACAGTATTTTAATGATTTGGAATAAAAGGGAAGTTCTTTACCTGTTTAAATCATTTTTACCATGGATAAAGTGATCAGTATGGCCAAGATGATAGTGATCCTGGGTACTCCATCGCTGCTGTGGTGCTCTTTTCCAGAATCCCTCCTGATGTTGCCTAGAATTTCTGTCTTGTCTGTCATAACGGCTCATATTTTCACATTCCTCTACATAAGGTTAAAAAAAAAAAAAAAAGCCAGCTGTAAAATTTGTTCCTAACACCTTGTAAATAAAACATTGAGTATGTGCTGGTAACAGATGCAGTGTAAAATCTGTGGAGTTTTATTTTCTTTAACTGATCCAAAAAATGTATGTATCTTAGAACTGTCAAGCAGATTTCTGTAACAATGTCACACTTCTACAAGCATATGAACTTGTTACAAGAATAACAGTAACCTGCAGCAGAAACTACAGAAATCAACCTTAACAGTATTTTCAGTTTAAGCAGAAAATCATTTGGAGGAGGTAGAGCTATGATGGAGAAAAAAAAAATAAATCCAAGAGTAATGTTTTCCTGTCTTTCTTACTGACAGATCTTCAGGCCTTTAAAAAGTTCAAACAACAAACAGAGAAAAATGACATTTTAGAAAAAGGCCAGTACTTCATTCCAAACAGAACAGTTTCATTTTTTAAAATACATACATCTCTCATCCTATTTATCTTGGGTTTTTTTCAACTTGAGAGACATTTAATCTTTTCTTACTTGGATAGAAAGCCTGATTTAAAAAAAGCAAACAAAATAATCTCTTTTTAAAACACTAACTTTTGCAAAGCAAAGCAGAGCAGATTCCACAAAATTCTTGAGGGAACAAAAGCTATATTTGGCAACAGCTTGTAAACCACAATAAACAAAGCCAAAACTAAGGCTATCCGTGCAGTCAGACATAGCAAAAAAAAAAAAAACCAAACTAATAAGCTGCTATCCTGCCATCACACTTGCTCCTTTACTTACCCAAGGAGTTTTTGCTCACATTGTCAGTCCTTTGCTAGGAGAATAACTCTACACAGGAGAACATTGTTTTATTCGGCTGCCTACTCAGACATAGTTGCGCACAAGACGCTCATAAACAGGCCTTCCTTCCTGCTTAGTTCCCAGTCTGCGTGTTGTTGGGAAGGGAGCCCAGTTTTACCCTGTGATTTAAAACTGCCATCCTCACTCACTGCATACTTGTTGAGCTAGAACTGTTTCTATAAATAGCGTCCAAGCGGCATCCCAGACTCCAAAGTGAAACAAGGAGGTTTTCTGAGGACCTGGAAAGTCTTAAGAGGCTGATGTCAGTGAAGTCACACGTAACTATGAAAATGTTGGCAACAAATGCTGTGAAATATTATTGTAACAAATACTCATATCTACAATTCAGTTTTTATCACCTAGTTTGATAATCAAAAAATTACTTAAGAAAATAATCTTGTTCACCTAAAGTAACAGAAGATTTATTTTCCTTTCCAAGCTTCCTTCTAAAGCTCATAACACGTGAAAATTCAAGTGGGTCTACTCAAAACAAGCCCTCAATAATTTTATATGCAATTTCATTATTATGATTCCCAGCTTTATAAAATGAAATTGAGACACTGACTTTTTCAGGTGGTCATGCTTACTTATAGGAAAGCCTGAAAGTGGCTTTTGAATTCTTCTTTTCAGATGCTGTTTGCTAATTCAGTAATTTCAAGAAACGACTATACCAGAGGCACCTAGTTTATGTCACATTAACTTTATACAAAAACTCAACTTCCAAAAAAACCAAAAAAAAAACACCCCAAAACTAAAACACAGCAGGTTGCCATAGTCACAAAGCATATTCCAGCTACACAAACAATATTGATACTTAGCTGTAGAAGTGGAAGTAGCTTTAAGTTTATTATATTGATGCAATTTAGAAAACAGTGGATTAAAAAAAAAAAATCATTTCTCATTTGTGTCTAGATTAAATAGGAAACTAATTTTTTTTGGTTTGTGACATTCACCTTTAAAATGCACATATTTTCTAAATTTGTAATTTGAAATAGAATTACCGATGCAGATGCAGTGCATGTCTATGAACAAGGAAACTTATAAGAAATTTATCTACCCTTTAAAAATGTTTCTTAGCTTTTTCCCAAGAGAATTAGAATTACTCTTATTGAAAGAATATCCCATAGGCTTGGATTGTTAACTGTTCTAGAAAACTTAAAAAGTAAAACGATAAAAACTGTACACTTATCTGGGCAGAAAAGTTCAATATTAGCACTATTGTCAATAAGCACCCTTCACATAAGTCCTTTGGAAAACCTATTCTGAGATTTAAGATATTAAGTACAGCATTTCAGATATGCACACTGTTAAGACATGATACAGATATGCACACTGTTAAGACATGGTACATTGTAAATTCTGTATTTATTTACTGATAATTTGGCTTCATATCCAACATACATACAGGAGCCTTCACTTCTGCCTGTTATTACAGGGTAGGATGCTGCAGTGCTCCACATTCAATGGGTCCATTCACCTCAAAATATATTAGCCTCCACTGAGCTTGGAGAATAAAGTTAATACCCATATCACTTGATAGTAACAATTTTTATTAATAGGTCAGGAATGCCCAAAAGCAAATGCCTCTGGTTTTCCAGGACAGGATTTGAGAAACTGTGACAATAATATCCCTTACCTAGTTCATTCTAGTCTGCATTTGTATTATTTTAAGGGCATCTAGGTACCACTATCCTTTATGAAAAGTTTGCCAGCACACACACTGACCATAAGAGTGTATAAAAAACACCTTGAAAAAAAACATATTGTAAATCTTAAGGCTTCTGTTACCCTGAATTGTATAAAATATATTAGGATATATTGTCATTTTGTAGGAGAAAATAATAATAAAAAAAAACTAGGTTGTCATTCAAAGCTGAAAAAAATGCTGTTCTAACATTTTCAAATGCAGCTGAAGCACGAAACTGAAGGACTAACTTAAAAGTTTGAAATTTATTCTACCAAAATAATTTTAATAAACAGACTGCAACAAGGTTGCATTTTTACAAAAGACAGTAAATTTCTAACTGGAGATTTCTTCAAATGCAAGAGTTGTAATTGGCAGAACAGCTATATTACATTTCATACATGTCAGAAAAGAGTTGTTACTTAAAGAAAAAAAATTTGAAGAACACATTGTCTTACTAAAGCAGAAGTCAGAAAAATACAATTCAAAAAATCTCTTAAGTCCATATTGCAGTTTCACATTAAGATTGCTTGGCTAATTTACTAACCTTTATCATGAGGTGGGTCCTCAGGCAGGTCCACATCAAGCATGAGATCATCATCTTCAAGATCACATGAATCAAGATTATTCAAGATATCCTGCAAGAAAGAAAATATGAGGTACAGATGCTTTCATGATATTTCATTTACCCAACTGTCAGAAAAAGCTTATTCCAAAGGTTTGTTACATTTGCATTGTACACATATCCAATATTATCAGCATCTTCTTCACCTTAGAGGCCAAGATCAACTTTGCTTGAGACAGTTCATACAAACAATCATCACACATCTAGTAATATGATATAGTAACAGTGTTAGTTGAAATAAAGATGGATCAAAACATTTTTGTGCCTCACACCTACGGAATACTTCACAGATTTTTCTTTTCATTAATATCCTGCCTTCCCCCCAGTTTGAAGCATTTTAAAACAAAATCATTTTGCTCACTTATATGTTCAATCACCTTATTTTGGCTCTCATACTGTATTACCATAACATTGAAAGGAAGAGGGGGAACCTATATACTATCTTGACTTTTTAGGCCAACAAACAAAACATGCTACTACCAGCATTAACCTCTGCTGCCTTTTATCTTTAAGATTGTGGTTCACATAAAGCTGTTTCTAAAGGAACTAACAAACTGTCACAATGCATATGTGTGTGTGTGTTTGTTTGTGTTAATAGTTCAAGAAAAATGCAATGAAGTGTGATAGTACTAAATGAAATGATACATATTATGTGTAGTCAGTCAGGTGCATTAAAGGACTGTAGTTAGGGCAAGTCAATTCAGTGTTAGAAAGGCAAAACCTGACCCCTCTTCCATTAATACCAAAGTAGGAATAACTCAAGAGGTGAGGGCTGTAGAATATTCAACTTATTGAACACTCAGATGCTGCCAGCACCATGCTACTGAAAAGCTACATCAGGCAACAAAGTGTGGAAGTTGACCAGACAAACCAGACTGCATTTTACTTATTTACTCAAAGAAGGCTAGACTTATTAATACTAAATGATTACAACACAAAATAGGTCTAAGGAAAATGTTAATGGTTGTGCAGCTAACTCTTGAGCTCTATTTTCCATATCCCATAAAAAAAGCCATTGCATCAAGGCGCAAAAACAGATTCAGGCACTTCACACCTGCCTCTTTTTTTAAGAGCAGAAAGGCAGTTTTTTTCTTAAGTTTAATAGCTACACCTACACATGATATGTGGCACCAATATTGAAAAACTTACCAAATATTAAGTAAATAAAGTGTTTTACTAATTATGTCACACTGGATTAAAAAGTGATTGTTAAATACTTAACCAAATACTTTCATACAGACTATCAATACACTGCAAAACAATATTCACTCAGAAAGTTATACCTTTGCTGGCTACTGTTAGATTCACTTTGTGAGAGATGCATACTTGAAAAAGAAGAACATCAACAGGAATGTCTAAACTGCTGCTCTAACTGTTCTTTAGCAGTCTTCCTATAATGTTCACAAAGGACTACTGTATTTTATTGCAAATCATGGAATCACAACATCAACCAGGTTGGAAAAGACCTTTAGGATCATCAAACCCAACCATGAACACAGGACTGCCAAGGCCACCACTAAACCATGTCACTAAGGGTTTCATCTACACGTTTTTTTGAACACTTCCAGGGACAGTGATTCCACCACTTCCCTTGGGAAGCTTGTTCCAAATGCTGAAAAGAGCTAAGTATATTTTAAGGTTTTTGGATATTGTGACACACAGAACATTAAACATTCTACAATTCTGCCAAGGAAGTTATTTATTGACTTAGAAGTGAGAGTATGAGATGAAAATAGTTAATATGCACTTCATAAAGCGTGAACAGTATAAAGAGCAGATGGAATACTTAAGACAGAACCATCTGATTTTGTCGTATTTCAAAGTCCTACCTGAAATATTTTGTTTACATACACTATCCCAAGTATTTACTGGTAAAAAAATGAGTAACAATAAAAAACACTATGGAAAAGCTTCACAGATAAATGGAAGCCAGTTAAATGACATATGGATTGAATATCTGGGAGAACAAATTTCCTGGAAAAAATTTAAATTAAAACAAAAAGTAGTAAATATTTACAGGAACTAGAAGAATTCTAACTAGTATGTATTTTTTAAACAATCCTGCAAAATATAAATGTGTTTGAGAGGTAGCTTTGGTCTTTTATTCGACACATTGTTTCTATGTCATGCTTTGATCTTCCAAATTAGTACGAACAAGCATTATTTTCTTCTACTGTGGGAAACTTAACGAGCATGACAAATTACAAATAGTGGCCACAAACATCTAAGGAAGTTGAAAACATTTGCTATTGCTATGCACAAGCATTAAAACGAGTACAATATAAAAACATAGTGTGTCAGAATGTAAACTAATAAACCTAGATAAGCCACTTCACTATCTTTGTATCACAAATTCATAAGTCTAATGATGTCAGAGAAGGTCAGCATTTGAGATGCCATACATTTTTCTGTCAACAGAACATTTCATTATGCTTCCCTAATTATACATTCCTGCACCACACTGAGGCAATTCCATGTGGGAAAACACAACTGTGAATATGAAGTCTACATAATAGGTAGATCACATGTGAATTCAATTTTGAGTAATTCCCAATGTTATCTACTTGGAAAACTGAATGTAAAAGTACATGTCAGCAACATCATCTCGAGATCACTGCAAGATAAAGTGGTTTCATCAACAGATCAGTACATAAACCCTGTATTTTCAGACTTCCATTGTTATTCTTACTACTGTATAATGAACTGAAGTTAACTACATAGCAGTAACATTGTTAATAATATGTGCTGAACAAATTATCATCATGAAGTGACTCTGGGCAATGAGCTAAAACAGACCAGGAAATAAAATCTTCAGAAGTGCATCAGATCCAGCCCCACAGATTATTACATGTTTCAGCAATTATTAAAAGTTACAGAAAGAGAAGAATCCTGTTTTATTTGTATAGTTGAAAAGAATAATGCATACTAAAAGGGCATGTAACTTCACAAGGCTGACTTAGCACAAGATTTTCAAGATGGTACAACCTACAATTGGGACTGTGAAATCTTAAGTCAAGCTACAACGCTGACCAAGATCTCCCTCCAGAAATTTTTCAGGTTAACAGAGGTAGTAGTGCTTTGTTCTCTTACTGCAACAGAGCAGAAAAAGCATTAGATGAGAAACAGTTTTTATGACTAGTGGCATAAGTAGTCACATATACTGAGCAAGCAGAGAACCTCAACAGTAGGTAACACTTGCACTGCGTAAAGAGGTGAGAAAAGACTAAACAGAGGCAAAGGTAAGGCTGGCAAACAATTACACCACACTTTGCAAGTTTATTTTAATGTCCTGCAAATTCTTACCGTAGTGACTGCCCTTACGTGCCAAGTCTTACCAAAGGTTAATCAAGCACATACCAGCAGTTCACCTACAATAGCTTCAGGGGTTTTTTGCCTCATTTGTTGGATGTGTAGCATTCAGAATATGTTTCTCAAGATGCAAAATAATACTAAGCTCTGAAGACAAAAAATTTAATATTTAATATAAATTCTACTCGAGTTCATTATGATGGACACTAAGAATATTTTTTTAAAAGTTCTTTCTAAAAATTCCTCAGACTGCGTATATAAGCTCTCTCTTTCACTGAAGAGCAGTATTTTTCAGCCCATCAACTTACATCCAATTTAGCTTAACAGTCCTAGGCAAGATATACAATCCTTAGCTTTCCCATTTCTTAAGCTAAGTATATAATGCAACTAAAACTAAATTAAATGTCCAAATTAGAAGACAGATACCTACATTTCCTCCCTATTAAACCTAAAAGGTGTGCACTACTGAAAGTTTATGACAACGCATATTACATTGAAATTAAAAAGAAATAAAGAAAGTTGGGCATTGGATTAGTGCAGAAATGCAAAGCAGTTCCAGATAAGCAACCTTTAAAATATCAGAGTGTTCACAGAATTGAGAAGAGCCTGGTCTCAAAACATCAATTCAGTACCCTTCTTTTCATGCCAAAGTACGCTATCTTGCTTGAAAAGCAATTGCACTGAGGTAGCCATGAACTGTTGGTGAATATTTGTAACAATATTTTACCTTTTTCCACAATTTAAGATCTCAGACCTCATTAATTTATTCTACCTTTATGAAATCGGCTGTTAAAGAAAAATAGATAATTATTTTGGTTACCAATTTAGTGAGTTAGGTCTCGATTTCAATAATAAAAATGCACTTCTGAAGCCAGTGGAAAATGGAAGCAAGAGCTCAGATGCCAAGTATTTTGTAGTGATTAAATTGAATACACATTCAAATTTCTTCAGTGTGGTTTGCTCTACATCCTAATTTTTTCAAGCCTATATGCACGATTTCTTTAATCTTTTAATTCTTGTTCAAAAAAGACTATAAGAGCAATGCATGTGCATCATTTAATACAGAAGACTATAACTCCTTAAAAACTACAAACAACAATATTACAGGATAGATATCACCACTTTGGGGAAAAGAATGAAACTACAGAAAACACACCCACAAGCTCAAAAGTTGGCAGCAAAAGATAATGTGTCATCTACAGCATCAGTATACAAATATCTTTCCAACACACCTAGTTTTGATGTTAGTATTCATACAATACTCTCCCAGGTTATAGACAATGCATTTATAGAAGCTTTATCTGACATTAAGGTAATCTAATTTATTTTAAAACTTCACTGTTAAAACTGGATGGATATTATGAAAGATAAATATGCTAGGTTATTTTCAGTATATACTTTAAAGTTATTTACTTAAGAACACAGCAGTAATTACAGGTCACTTTGTTGAATGACAGCACATTATAGCACGTTATATTTATTTAGTCATACTTTAACCTCTTTGCACAAACAAATCACCAGTAGGTTAGATCAGACTTGCAGTTATTCTTGCAGTACCATGCCGTATTCCTTTTGTTGAACACTTATTATAGCAAGTATCAGTAATGACCACTATGAAATTAAGGTTATGACTTCCATTACTTAATGGGGCTTTACTTATTTTGAACATTGTAAGTCTTTATGGACAATGTTTTATGCTTAATTTTTTCCTACGTCTACCTTGAGCTGATTTTCAGTTTTTAGTAACAGGATAAACAGTTTCTTTGAAACTGCTGAAAGATGAAATAAAACAATTTGTCCACACAAAATTTTTTCTTCAGTTATGTTAAAAAGATCTAATAGACACAGACTGGAAGAAAGATTGACATTTAAGTTTATGACAGTTAAGCTAATTAACATATCAGAATTTTAAGCAATAGCTTAAAGAATGACATTTAAATTGTTCTAAAATAAAATAAAATATACATATATCTCCATAAATAAAAGCCTTTTGAAGGTATTTCCATCAGAATCTCCCAAATACCAGCATTACTTTTATAGGTCTTTTGGATAATTTGTACATGAAAAAACATTTTAAAAATACTATTTTACATGGGAAAAAAATACTTAGAAAAAAATTAGCATCTCTGTATTACAACATACTGCTCTGTAAATTTAGAAAAGCAGTTGTCAAAGTCACTAAATCATTCAAAGCTGACATATCATTGTGACATTCCATAGGAGAAAAAATAAAACGTAAAAGAAGTCAAACATCCTGGTCAGATGTCACCTCCATTCTACTACTGAAGAAATTCTATTTAAATGAAATGTTTGGTGTCTATGTCAGCATGACAACGAAACTATGATACTACGTTTAAGAGGCATATGATGCTATGGCAATGAGTATATTACCATAAATTTAACAATGTTGATTTCACATAATATCACACAGGAGAAAACAGTAATCAAAGTAATTTCTTCAGGGAGATGGTGGAAGCCTCTTGAAACAACAGAAGATGTAGGAGTTGACAGTGGGATATATAGTTATAAATCCCAGATGAAACATACTACTACTTTTTCATTAGTAGTCATGTCTCTGCAGTTGTTAAGATCTCCCAGCTGGATGCTTCTAATGTGAACTTTGAACACTACAATTAACATGTAGTTGCACTTCCAAAACAAAATGTGTTTTATTTTCTACAACAGCTCATTCACTTGACTGAAAGTAGCGATCACTTCAGTGAGCTGGCGTAATTTGGGAAGAACAATTACATAGCAGTTGCAGTTTCATACTAAAAGCTTAACTGTGGACACATCAATTAAGGATGCTCTTCCACTAATTTAGTATGTCCTCAAATATCTGCTCATAATGGAGACTAAACACAAAACTGTGACACTGACTTCTGAGGCTTTGAAATTGGAAGCAGTCTACTGGTTTTCCTAATAAAACTTCTTAGTCATAACTGAAAGTTTTTTTAGAAACTGATGATAGGGAAAACAAATGCCAGAGATTTTTATACTTGTAATGTTGGAAAAATAAAAGCAATTATATCAACCTAATGAAAACTATGAAGTTAGAACAGTGCAATTTAAGAAAGTCAGTGTCATTTTTGTCAGATTCTGGAATAAGGCATGAAAATGTTGGGACAAAAGAGCATGGAACTTAGACACGACCTCATGAGCTTAACCGGAGGTTACCAGCAACACCAGCTTCAGCTAAGCGGTACTCAGATGCATGCCAGTGAAAAATACGTTTCAAGGCTGACATCTGTATGAGATTCCAATCCCAGAACCACTGTATTTCTGAGCAGGAAGTTTGAACCACTTCATGAATTTTAGAAAACAGAGTAAGCCAAAGCTCTTTCACGGACATCGTAAGGAGAAATGGCAGCTTACCAAGACAACATATTTACAATAAATCCTTTTATATTACGAGTAAAACTCAGACATGGCGTTTGCTGTTTTCTAGAATGCATCAGTGAAAGGTACAGTCTCACAGAAAACTTCATGGGCTACTCCAATGCCTCTTGCCAAGAAAAACCTTGGCCTACAAACCCAAAAGTCAGGCTTTCAGGTAAAGGAGTGTGAACAACCAATTACTCATTCTGCCCTTCACAGGACAGAATTTCTGTGATGATCAATGCAACAAATGAGCAGAAGCAGAAAACACAAAACTCCACGCTGCTATTCCACATTAGTGATGGTAGGTGCTGTACAGCTCTGTCCATAAAAATGGTCTCCAGAATGCTGGGCAGAGAGGGAAATGTAGAAGGAGATACAATACAAACTACAAACTGACACTCTCTGAGTTTACTCTCAGCCACTTCCCAGGAGGTTCAGATAATTGGACTTCTACAGCGAAAAAAGTCTTCATGAAAATCATTGTAAGAATGCAGCTCATTTTCAGCCAACAACTGTGTTCAAGTCTATAAAAACTGCTTTTAATTCAGAAGCATTTTGTGCTGAAAATGCTTCCAATGGCTGTTACATAATCTAGCCAGCACCGCATGGAGACTCAATATTTATCTGTTTGGAATTAGCATTGTACCATTTCCAAAAAATTTTCAGCACTTCCATTATATACTTCTATCAAAAATCCACACTGGGCAATATATATCTTATCTCAAATGGCAACCTCTAAGGGATTCACACTTCATAAAAGTCTCCCAAATGCTACGTTGAAATCAAGCCTTGTATATCTGAATAGCTGTTTTATTCCATACTTCTACATTATCTTAAGCTTACCTGCACTTGCATTTTTATTACAGCTGTAACAAATCTACCCAAAATTTTAAGAGCCCAGCCTCTCATACAATCAGAACTATGGCTTAGGTATTAACTCCCTGAGGAGGATGTGCAACTAAAGAATAGGTAGAATACCCAGAACACTTCACTGTATAGAAGTAAATGCATTGGAAATACACACAAGTCTGAGTTCACATAATAAATAGCCATTTCAGAAATCAAACTGGCAACTTAAAGCTTACTATAAAGTCATTTTGAAAAGTGATTAAAAATATTAAAATATTAAGGTAATTAACACAGTTAATTCCACAATTACTTACATAGTGAGAAATTAGTGATTGAATTAAATGATGTTACCTTAGCAAGTTTATTTTCTTTTTAAGTGGAGCAAATTTCAGCATATTTCACTGTGCGCACCTACACTTCACGCACCAGAAAGCATTCTGCCCAGTTTCAAAAATTAATTCAGAATTGCCCTTTCCCAAGTTTCAATCACAAAGGGAAAAAAATAGAATAAAACAGAAGTATTATGAGATTTCAAAAATTACCTAGGAAGAAGAGAAAAACGTAATAATTTCACACTCCAGAAATAATTCTGGCCACATGTCAAGAAACGACAAAACAGATTCATTCCAATGAGATCCAGATTTCGCTCCAAGGGTAATTAAATTTTCAGCAACTAAAGCACATCTGTCTCTTAAAACCAGATTTCAATTATTATTCCAGAATCCTCTATCCTTATAATTACATTGATGCTCACTCTGTATGTACCCAAAACACTTGCTTTATTTATTTCAGTAAATAAAGACTCATATTGTTACCGAAGCCTACAGTAACAAGGAGTCAGAGGATTCTCTTTAGTCTTTTTCTAACATAGGGTCTTGTTACAACCTGATAAATGAGGGAACAATCAAAACAGTTTCCTGTCTAAACCTATTTGCCTAAATGATACTGATTTAGAGAAAAACAAAACAAACGAAAACCCCAAACACCACAACAATGTTCTCTAGAGAGTATGAAAGAAAGAAGCCAAAGCTACTGGAATATTTTCAGTCTGAATTTTTACTTCTTGCAAACTATTATACACTAGAAAATCATAGTGTCTTTAAAAATGCACATACCTCAGAACAGTGCACACAATTGTATTAGCCATCTTATTTTTTATATAAATAAGAACTTTGACTTTCCAGAAATATTCAAAGCTTCACTCTGAATCAAAGTTCATATATAAAAGTTTGTTTCTTATGTGCCCACTTAATACAATGGACAGGAGAAAACAAACTAGATCAAACCTTGATACAGCAAAAGAGCTTCATTAGCCATCAAGCAAAGGAGAAATGAGATTTCAGTTAGGATGCATGTTTTAGGCTACATTGCTTGCATGCATTTTGAACATCCCTCCAGACAAAAATAATGAAAGCAAAAACATAGCAAGGATGATACACTATAGCACAAGTTCTCATTCTAGAAAATAGAAAAACATTTGTTTCCTGCTTTCTGAAGTAAAATTATTTCAGTCCTAAGCAGTTACTACAAAGATCGTTGTAGAAATGAGACATTCAGTCCTTCACATGCGTAACTAACAGACTTCGACCGAGGGAACGCTAACCCTCTCAGCTGCTAACTGAACAGGCACAAGCAAGCAATATACCAATACAGTCTTGCCCTCCAATGGAATTCATTTATAGGAAATAAGAACTCAATCTTGACTTCAGCCTGGCTCTGTAAATAAAAGTGGTGTTGTTTTTTTTTTTTCCATGAAGACAGTTGCATTACAATCAAGAGCACAATTCAAACCTAGAAACACAGAAAATGTGCAGATCCACATTAATGTTTGTTCGGGTTCTTTCTGGTTTCTGGTTTGTTT
Organism: Coracopsis vasa; assembly: GCA_026283785.1. NCBI lineage: Eukaryota > Metazoa > Chordata > Aves > Psittaciformes > Psittacidae > Coracopsis > Coracopsis vasa. The sequence continues at coordinate 87,767 of JANHGB010054133.1, forward strand.
GTTGGCTTGGGTTTGGGTATTTTTTCCCTTTCTGTAATCAAACTGTTAATTTTGTTTGCAAGGCTTTTTTGATTTTGAATAATTGTAACCTAAGATTTGATTACAACCACTCAGTGGCAGTGAAATAAAAAAACATTTTAATTATAACCCTTAACTTGAGCTGAAGATAGCTAGTGACAGAATTGATGAAAGCCTATATTAAAAACTAAACAAAACCAAAACAAACACCAAAAAAACCCAAAGCCAACAACAAAACCACACACACAAACAAGACACATCAGAAGCCATATCTCACATTGTTGAGCAGCTTTCTGCCATGAAACAGTAAAGCAGCTCAGTGTTAAGAGTATGTAGCTGAAATAGAGAACATGAGCAGAGAATACAGCTAAACATGGAGAATAAGTATTGACAAATATTCTCTGTGTCAGTAATTTACAGAGCCATCACAATTGCTCTGCTAAGCATCAGTCTTCTCACACAGAATTAGCAGAAATTGCATCAGCGATTTGGTGCTCAGCAGCAAAGACCAGTTATTGAAAGAAATACAAGGAATATCAATGAAATGAAATGAATGCTTGAAGACTTGAAAGGAGTTCAGTTCTTAGAATGTTAACCACTGGATTTTTGCCTTCAAAACTGGAAATGAAACAGAAGTAGGGGTAGTGGAATAAGTTAACCCCTCATGCATGTCCTACCTAGCTAAGTCCCCATGGCATCATCTTATGAGAGGTTATTAAGATTTGTATAACTTTCAAGCCTCCAACACTGGATTCTGCATTTGGTCCGCAGCTGTTGGGTCAGTTAGTGGAGAACAGAAGGACTGTCCTAAAAGAGGCCCAATTTATTTCATTCCCCTACACACACCATGTCCTTAAAACCTGAGAACAAAGATATCCGCTTTTCTTCTCCCTCCCAAAAAAAAAAGGAACAAAAAGATAGAGTAGCCAGCAAGCTCCTTCCACTGTCTTCCTATTCTTGTTGTCACTCCGGAAGCCTAGTTAACATCCCTCTGCAGAAGTTGCCTTTTCAAAAATGGTCAGAACATTCCTAATCTAAGATTACCCAGCAAGAGCTGCACTGCCATCTATGGAAAAATTTAGGAAAAACATTTAATATTTGTTGATATTAAGGACAATACAGCTTAAAAGACTAACAATATAACCATAGGATGAAATAAGAAAAAGGTGGTTTGTGCATTAACCAATACCAATTACTCACCATCTAGTTACCTGAATGCAGCTACATTGCTTCTACTCACTCCAGCCTGATGCCATGGAAACTCTAGAACCAACTATATGTTTTGCACATTTCCCTAGAAACATTAATTCCAAGGGGCAGTTAATCTGGCATCAGCTCAAGCACTCAAAATTCTTAATTCTGATGCTTATCAACTGGATTTTGACAGACACTAACTGCTTTTACCCTCACCGCACTAGAAGGTAGAAACCACATACTTTGATCACATATCTCCCAGAAATCAAAGCATCTGATGTGCTGATTATTCTCAATGCCTTCAGTTCTATTTTTTTGCCTTCTTTATACTTATTGCATGTAGAAAAAAGAAAAAACAAGGAACAAAAGTTACATTAACCTACACAAGAATATAATTCTTCAGAAATAATGACTAACTGCACCAGAAATTCCTCTGCATCTTCAGGTTAAAAAATATAATTGTTCAATCTTTAGGCTAGAGAATTTAAATGTATCATGCTTTCTACCAAAACCAACATGCATAGGGAATAAAAAAAAACAAACCCAAACTCAACTACCACTAAAAGCCAATTCAACAAACATTTCAGAGCTACAATTTCCCCTCAAAACCCAACCTGACTGAAAATATATTTACGCCTTACAAAGATAAAATATTTGTTATTGATGTTTCTCTCATTCAAGATAAAAACTCACAGTAAACACTATGATTCTGAAATAGCACTAACAGGATAAAAATTAAACTGGATAGAAAACACACATGACTTTCTAGATTCAACAGTAAGTCTTAAAACCTCCTCCTTTCTCCGCTTCCTCAAAGCATAGTAAGTTCATTCCTTCATTTTTAAGCCCTCACTAAAACGTTAATTACTTTCAGTAGAGAAAGAAATAAAAAAAGTGAACAAAATATCAAAAGCTTCTAACGTACCTTTGCTCCACAAGGCTTTCAACAGCTTCTGTCAATCAGAACATTATCAGTTCACACACAAATACATGGAGGTCGCATGTATCAAATCCCTTGATACATAGTGTCCAAAAGTAGTGTCCTTTATTTGCTTGACAAACTACATTGTAGTTATCAAAATATATATATTTAATATTTTTCAAGGGAAAAGTTTAAAAACTTTTTTCCTGGCATGTGCATGCATGTGTTTGCAGAAAGGGTACTTGTTTTTACAGCGGCCTACATTAACTTTTTTGTCCCCTATAAGTCAGTATCAATAAAACTACAAAACTCATTCTGCAAAAGTCTCAAACTGCTTTTCCAAGCTGACCACAATTACAACAAAAAGTTAATAACCATTTCTGGACTGTAAGCACTAATGCCTAACATCATTTATTTAAAAGAGAAAGCAAACCATATTATAAGTAGCTGAAAAAATACCAGGTATTTGTATGCAGTTACACAAAAATATAATTACGTAGCTATGTCAAATTTTCAGGAGAAAGCTCTGCTGTTCTGCTCTGGGACTACAGCAACTAAAAGTACAAATCAAAGTCTAAGCAAGTGCCACAAACCCTGACCAAGTCCAAAAGTACATTACTAAATTCACAGTGGTGTCACAGTATCTAACACGCTCAAAACACATGAAGCATGACACTGATTATACCAATTTTTTTTCTTTTAGAAGCCCCAATTTTTAATACCGTGTTACTAAAATATGAGTTACTTAATTCAAAAGTCTGTTCAGGTAAAGGAATACAAACAGTGAGAAGTGACGAAGGACAGACAAACAAGTATTTTCCTCGTGCCCACTAAAATCCCAGGGTTGGCTCCCTGACCTCAGCCGGAGGGTCACAGCAGTGCAACAACTCTCCATCCCTTCTTCAGGCTGAATTCTGAATCAGTCTTCAGACTGACTTCTTACAGATCTGTTACAACTTTAACACTAAGAAAATGGTTGTTATGCATCTTGTGTATCACATCTGAGACATACAAAGAGTCCTGCTATATGAGCTACAGTCAGGTATCTACCTTACAGATTCTATGCTTGAACAAACTGAGAAATCAAAATAAACTTCAGTTCAGAAGGGTCATATACATATACAGTATACAAACAAGATGATGCAAGTCAGACAGGCGATAGCTATTTTCTTGCTTTTTCACTCCTAAATTTAGAGACCGGTAGGAGATATTTAACCTATCATTTGTGAAAATTCCTTTCTTTATTCTTTGTGAGCACCATCATGAGACTGTGTAAGGATAGAGCTGTTCTGTCCTAACTTGAGAATAAGGAAAAAAGAAAAAAAAAGGTGTGACTCAAGGTCACCTGTCCAGGAACAGACTTCCTAAACACGAAGTTTCAAAAAGCTATCAACTACAGATGAAAGAAGAAACAATTCTGAAGTTAAAAAAAAGCCAACAAAAAACCAACAACAAATAAAATCCAAACTACATTAATTCTGTTTTCAAAATAGACTTAAGCAATAAACTCAAAATACTACGTTTATGCAAGTTACACATATAAATACATACTATGCTGTTCATTTCTGAAGATTCGTAACTTCCACATGGATGGACACTCCCAATAGGTTCCAGTCCTTCTTCATCCCACATATATGTGCCATCAGAGCTGTCAGATGGAGAAAGCTCAAAAGAAGACCCAGCTCTGTAATTCATCTCTGGAGAAATCACATTCTCGGCAGTATGCTTTGTGCTTTCACTGTTGTCATCCACTGCTTAGAGAAAACAGGAATAGTTGAGATTAACAAAAGCAATCCAATATTTCAAAAACGAATACTAAGATGTCTATTACTGATACTTGTCTGTAACTACACTAACAGAATATCTGAAAGCATTCTACAGTATTGTTCACTCATCCTAGAGAGGAAAAAAAGCTCAAGCTGGTTTGGTAGCCACAACCAAGTATTCTTCCAACCTACATCTTTCCTGGCCTTTTACATTGCACTAATTCACCCATCATGAAAGCTACCTTCTAGAAATCAGTATGTTTTTAATATACCAGAGGGTGGGTCCAAAAGTATATCTTTTGGATCCAATCTTTCAACTGTAACTTCTCTCAAAACAAGTATGTGGGAAGCCCATCATTGTTTTGAAAACATGGCTTTTAAAAACATCTTCTCTCTCTTCAACTAATTTTTTAAGATTTAATATAGCATGCATGGGGGGAGAAGGGGAATAGTGACACTGCTATTTAAAATTTAACTGATTTAATTAGACACACTACACTTATTCCCACTACTCAGAAGCATTACAGCTGTTCTCTGCCTACAGAGGCAGCAGAGAGACAAAAAAATTTTCTTAAAAGATCACCACTCCAGAGAAATGAATTGCAAGGCAAGGATGAGAAGAACCCCACAACCATACCACAAGAGTAGTTAAAAGAGGTATCTTTCATTCTTATCCCATAGAAAAAAGTTCTTCAAAGTCATGCTTGGGAAAGAGAACTATGATGGAGAAAAGGCACTGTAAGAAAACAAATGGGCCAGTATAGAGCAAAGTTTCATTCTGAAACAATTATATAAAACAACTTAATTACAGTTACAGGATCTTGCTTTAGTACCTAAAATTTCAAACAGAACAGAACATAAAGTATTTACCAGACACATTTATATCAAGCCACTCATCAGTATTACAGCAAGATCCTCCACTTTCCTTGAGAGAAGTGAACGGTTCGATTGACCTTATATTCCCATGATCTAATTCTTGATGGCAGTTCTCCTTTTCCTGTATTTGTATAGTTCTGTTTGGGTCTTCTATATCTATGAAATCATCACTGAAGTCTTCACTCAAATCAATTTTTTCAGAGGATGACAAAGAAGATATAGATATTTCATCTCCATCATCGCTCATACACATGACTTTTGACCCATGTTTTCCCATACTTTCATGCAAACCCTCATCAGATTCTGTTCTTTGAGCATTGCTCTCTATAACACTGTTTTTCTCAATTGTTCTGTTAATATTTGTTGAAACTTCAGAGTTCTCCATGATGCACATGTCAGGAGTTGTCCTTTTGTTGTTATCGATATTTCCAGAAAATCGCTGGCGCGTAGGCTTCAGCAGAGAAGGCCGACTTAACCTATATCCAAAAGAAGGTGCTGACCCAGATCCATTTGATAGTGGGGGCTTCTTTGAACAAGGAGTCGACATACCAGAGTAGGGTCTGGCAAATCCATACTTCATAGGCTCATTTCCATTGGGTACATCCAACTGACATGCATTTCTTGACAACAAAGTTGACCTCTGAGATGTCCTGGCAGCTAGATTTTGAGTATGATAAGGCCTTGTAAGATCCACAGCTTTATTAAAAGAATGTGACCTGGTTAAAGATGCAGTGGGAAGGAAAGAATTCTGAATGGAATGTGAGAAACTTTGTGATCTTACCATTTTTTCACAGGAAAAAGCCTTGCTGTTGTCTGTAGATTGTGCCAAGCCTTCTCCTGAACTTGTCCTTGTGGAACTGGAATTAGCTCTAGGTCTCTGCAAACCTACCACCGTCCTATTTCCATAAAATCCATTTAAATGGGATTTTGGAGCACTGATTCCGGAATACGAGGTCCTTCCTGACAGGGTACCTTTGGCAAATTTTGCTGAACTAGAGAGTCCAGGCAAAGACTTTGGGTTTAATTCCTCAGTAGAAGATACCAACATATTGGTCTGTTTTGCTGCTTTTGGTGTAATTGAAGCAGTACTGTTCAAACCCACCCTGAGCACATCATTACACAATGCTCCTTGAGATTGAGAATACTTCTCAGAATCAATTAATTTTTCATTACAGTTATTTCTAGAGTTGGTGTCTCTCCCATTTTGATCATGAAGTTGGTATTTATTTGACTTTTTCCAGTTGAAAGAAAACGAAGACATGTGAACAGTGCCATTGTGCTTGCTGAAACTTTTGCCACCATTATTCCCTGCTAAACTAACAGCTGTCCCATTTGGCATAGGTTGCAAAACACTTCCCGAAGTTTTCGTTCCATATTTTGGTAGCCTGGAAACCAAGGATGTCCTGATTCGATTTTTTTCTTCCATGAGCTATGGGGTACATTGGTCCTTACAGGGTGCTTGAATCTAAGGAAAAGAAAAAAAAAAAAAAAAGGCAAAAAACCAACAATATCAGACCTGAATCAACCACACATTAAACAAAATAATTTTATATACATTTGTATCTATAAATCTACTACATTCCTGTGTCTAACTCTACCTGCATGGTGATACAAACTAACCCATGCAAATTTTGTGAACTCCAGAGAAATACCAGTCACCAGCACTTAGTTGGCAGTACTTATGTTATTCAGGTCACACCCAGCCCCCAGCTTTCATTATCTAGATAAACTGCCCTTTATTTCCACACACACCCCCCTTCCCTTAGAAATCTATAAAATAAGCTTAAAAAGGGATTGGGTTTGTTGTTGGGTGGGTATTTTTGGGTTTGGGTTGTCCGTCCGTCCGTCCCCCCCATTTACCTATTTTGAGCAGTGAACTGAATTTTTCAACTGTGTTGTGATTATTAAATTACTTTGTACTTAAAAAAAAATTCCTACAAATAGAACATAGCACAAATCTGTGGCCAGCGATGTAAAATTGCAAAAACTATAATCTAAAATCTGACTAAGAGCTAATGTTTGTTTGTTTTTTTTTCCTCTGGTTTCCCCAATGTTTGTGGTATGAGATACAAAAATGATCATTTACCCTCACCACAGCATTATTTTTCTAGATCTTATTGATGCTCCAAATTCAAGATGAATATTCCTAGGTAGCTTTTCCTCTCTGAATGGAAACTATAGTCTATTTTGGTCACTATCTTATTCATGTACAAACTTCAGGTACATGGCAACAGTTGCTTTAGATCAGTGTTAGTGAAGTCCAAAGTTTTACTTCTGTGCGGCAATACATGAACACATCACCCTAGCTACAAGAGTATGAAATAAGGCGGCAATCACAGCATGCACACACTCCCTTGTACCTGGAATTTCACTCCCGTAAACCTGATTTGGAGTACAGAGACTCCACTACATTCTTTAATGAATATCTCAACTTACAGTCATGTCATTTTGGTCTATTTTGTATCATTTTATAAAGCCATATCTGCTTTATAGACATACCTTTTGCCTTCCTTTGTTATACCGCTTTTTGTTTCTTCCTCCATCTACCTATCCATCCTACTATTTGGACAACGTCTGTACCACCTTTTGTACAGTACTTAGTCTGTTGTTTTGCCTCGCTATACAGTACAAACAACTTGTCTAACTGTTATTATTAAGATCTGCAATTCAGATAAGGCCTTGAGAAGTCTCCAAGTTTCAATGCCACATCTTAAGACAAGTTTTGCTTTAAATTCTCTATTTGCAAGACCAGGATTCTGGGTTTTTTCCAAGACAGTGGTAAAAGAATATCGCTTTTGCTAGCCTATACTTGATGTTTTCATCAGTTCCACTTGCTGATTTTACAATAGTGTAAAGACACAGTCATTCATACATTATTCCCTGAAACTATTATCCATGTTTCTCTTTTCACAGACCTACACACAGCTGGCAGGACTGGAAAAAAAAAAAAAAAAATTTTTTAAATTTTTTAAACCACACCAATCACGACGAGAATCAACAGGTAGCAAGTAACATTATACTTATTCAAGGTACGGAAAATACCTTGTGTAACAGCAAGCATTACCTTAAAGTGAGTCACTCCCCAGTCTGCAAGACCTCACAAAGTAACACTTAAGATAGAAATCAAAGTGGCCTTAAATTCATGCAAACTTAAGTACCCTTAGGATTTTGTAAATGAAAAGGATGCCCCAGAGCTGTACTTCTGTAAGTAGATCTACATTAAAAAGATATGATGAGGCACACAGACACATGGCTATTTAGGGGCTTCTACATAATGAAAATATCAAAATCCACACACTACAACTGGAGTGCATTTCCGTTTAGAAACACACAAATCCAGAGTTTTCAAAAAATTCTTGCACACCCTCACCTGGGTGTACAAAGCAGCACAAGTTTTCCCCCACCACTCCCTGCAACAGCAAATTGCTTAACTCATTATACAGAAGTGCCTGTATGTGGATTTAGGTGTCTAATGTTAGGCTTCTCGCAAAAACACTATGATGAACTAAAAAAAAAAAAAAATCCTCACTGCAAATCAGTCATGTATTTGCAACCATAAAAAAGAAACTTGCCTACTGTGTACCTATATACCTTGCAAATGAAAAATCATTATGCTTTAATATCAAATCTCAGATATTTGTCAAATATATACAGTGAAGGCAATAAAGTATATCTTTTCTTAAAAAAAACCAAAACAAAACAAACCCATGCATTAAAAATGGCCTTTAGTAGCTTGATGAATTCATTCAAAACAAGCATTGTATTGGCTAGACATCAAAAGATATCCCAACTCTAACAAAAATCTTCAAGTCTCAAAGAAATCTTCCAAATTAAAAAAAGTTAAATTAGAAAGCTGCTAATTTAACTTTCATGCTTTATGGATAATTCCCATTTCACATCTGCCTACCATCTCTTAGGTGACTGCAAAATTTAAATGAGGCCATTTAATTAGATTACTTTAATCCTCCACCAAATGCTGCAAATTGAACTTGAAAAGAAGACCTTCCAGTTCTCTAGGAAGGGTCCTTGCTCATTTATCCTTGATTAGGGAAGGACAAAACACTATCTTCAAAAGTGTACTGATTGCTTAAAACACTTCAGATAATTAAATTAAAAAGACAAGTAATACTTGTCTGTGTTTTATTAGCTACTTAAGTGTAAGTACTGTCTCACCTTTTCAATTCTAGGTTGCATTTGTTTCATTGAAATAAAATGCCAACAAAAAAAAAAAAAACCCAAAACTTAACAGTATCATGTCTGGAAGATGTTTCTTTTCCCAGAAAAATGGAAATTTTCCTATTAAATTATCTTAAACATCCTCAATCTTGACATATATTTGCTATTAGAAATAACACTACCCTAACCATTACATCCCTTTATCCAGCAGCACAGTACCTGCAATTTATCGTATGATTTCTACATCCCACAAAACTCAGGTTCAATATAATTTAAGTTGTAGTCTGCTGTATTATAAAGAAAATTGAAGTATTTTTAGACTTCAGCAATCTATAGATTTTTTTTTAACCAGACTTTTAGGAAATGAGTCTTGTATGCTTTGCCTAGGGAAATACATTATCTAGTACACACAAGCCTAACCAGGAATTAAGCTAATTATAAAGAGCCAAGCCTTACATAATGATCCAGGGAAAGGAATTAAACCCACAGACCCTCTCTGAAGTATAATCTAAGTTAACTGAAAAACTGCTACATCCTTACCTTCAAGGATATTCAAGATCCTGCTGATAAGCACAAGGATATTAATTCTTTCCTTTGTGCTTTCTGCACTGGATTATTTACACCTCAACAAGCTCCTCCAATGTTAGTGTCAACTAGCAAACACAACATTCACTTTTAATTGTTCACAGTCTGTTTCAACAACACCAGAAAGGCAGCTTCCTACATATTGGCTTCTCAGCAAAGTTTAGCTTTGTATCTGAAACTCCACCCTACACATTTTGGAATTATTATTACAGCAGAAGACAGCTTAAGGTTCACACATTTCAGTTTTTGGACACCTTAAAATATTGTGATCCCTATGATCCATGCCACCAGATTGCTAAACAGCATTTTCAAGTTCCAAACAAATTACTCTGAGTGGGACCAAACTCCTCTCTCACTGTCACAGCAGCACGGAATAAACAGCTGCTGGATGAAACGTATCTGACAGACTGGCAACAGACAAGCAATTCTGCAGAACTATTGCTATGCCAACAGTTTCAGATGTATGCTTCATTATTTTTCTTGATTTTAAGACCACCTAAGCAGAAACACTGAGTTGCTAACTTAAGACGCTTTCCTTAGAGCAACTTCCTTTCCAGTGTGAATAATATTTCTCTTGAGGCAGAGACAAAGTTAACAGGATTGATACATTTGCAACAATCTTCTTGTAACAGGATTGCGCTGGAAAACCAAGATAGTTAACACCACCTTGCTGCTTCTGGGTAACAAAAATGGTACTTTCATGTAGGTCTGTACGAAGCTAGCAAGTACAGGGGTACACAAGCCTCCTTACCTACCCCAAAAAAAACATGGCCATCATTGTCCATATATCAGCAAACACCAATTATTAATCAGGTTTTGGGTGGGTTTTTTTTTTTTTGGGGGGGGAGGTATTTGGTGTGGGCAGACTGACAGAATAACTGCTATGAAGCTCTGTTAATATTTCTGCCATTAAGCACTTGATGTTACTGCTACATTCTAAATGAAATTTTAAAATGGGCAGTTATGTGAGAATACCTTATTTATAGCAGGTATAGGGAGGTATTGAATTACAAGGGAAAATATTGCAGGGAGGACCTTGCAACAGGTACAGCAGAAAGCTTCTTTAGCAAGTACTTAGGAACACTGCAAGATGCTAGCACAGCTGCAAGCCAATTTTCAGCTTTAAGAGGTTCACAGGAGCTTACCAACTGAAAAAAAAACTGGCATGAGATCTAGCTAGCAAACACCTGCTCTGAACAGGACAAGCTCTGAAGAATTAAACATGATGAATTCTGAGGAAACTGTGTATGTTGTATGAGTTAAATCTTCTGAGTGATTACACTTCTGAAAGTTTACAGCTGTCAGATTCTTTTGTGTTGCTACCTGCACAGACTGGCTCCAGTTAAAAAAGCTGCTTTCTCTTAACTCATAGAACCAGTAAGATTTATCAGCTCTGCAGTAAAATCTTTCCTTCCTTCTCCTGTCTTCAGTGTCTCTGAAACACTTCTGTCAAATCAATTCCCAACGCTTTATGAAGTCATCCATGAATTTTACTGTCTGTTCTATATCCAATCTGCATAGTGATTAATACTAGCTTCTTTAACAGTCTATTCTTTGAAGGTACCATAGTCATAACATATGACACTCAATGCTTAGTGTACCTTATCTCTGAAATCATCTTCTTGCTCTGTATTTGAAGTTTACAGATTATGTTCCCAGATCTCAGAGAGCTTAGAGGTAACACTTTTTCTAAACTTCCTCTTTCACACTTAGGTATGCTGATGTTCTACTCATTTGTAACAGTTTGATCCACAAACACCAATCAAACTAGTTTATCCAAGCTGCTGTTGTGCTGAATTTTATTTACTGTCAGTTAGAAGGCACTAGGTCAACGAATATAAGCAAAGCATGATAATGAATAGAGATAAAGAGAGAAAAAGAAAGACATAATAAGAGATTAGGGTTTCTGTATTTCAAACATTGGACAGTATCTGTAGTCAATACAGCAAAAAACATGGGACATTCCTTGCAATCTTTAAAGGTGGTGGTGTTCACCAGAATATGGTTTCCTGATGCTTTCTAAGGCTAGAGGACACAAGCACTTACTGGAGAAAAAGAAATAGGGAAATTCAGCTCTCTTTGTAGAAGGCGGCTACCAGAGTATTTCCAAAATCAAAAACTCCATCCACAACCCTTACAGACACATTCTCAATTCACTCTGCCATAATGCCATTTACATTGAGTATCAGGCACCTTAAGGAAGAAAAAAGGGCTACGTGCTTTCTGCCCAGAACATATGCTTTGTAAAAATTTGCCCACTTGACCTTTCTTCATTAATAAAATAGAGCCTATACATTTCAAATCCCAAATTTTTACATCAAAAAGATTGAAACAAAACAGGATTTCAGTTATAAAACCCTAAAGATTTTTTTTTTTCCAATAAAAAGTCATGCAAATTTTAATTACAAGCAAGGCCTTCATTAAGGTTTCTCATATAGGTAAAATTTGTCTCAATTTCTGGCATTCTTACATGAGTAATAAAGCAGAAGGGAGGCAAGGTGCAGATGCTTAGCCAGCTGCAACAAAAGAGCAGCTTCAGGACAAAAAAAAAAAAAAAAGAAAAAAAAATAGAAGATTGAAGAAGACAGCTGGTGGCAGGGCTATATTACTTCCAATAAAAGAGAGTATCAGGGCCACCAAAAAGGAAGAAATAGACTTGAAACAGTGTATTCTCGCATTTTTCTTGAGTGTTAATACAGGTTATTATAGTTAATTCAAAAAACACTTTTCTGCATTAGTGCTGACAGCCTAACTTTTCTCAAGGACAGAGGTCAGCTAGCAACTGCAATAAAGCACTGCTGAGGCACGACTCTCTGAAGCTGCCAACCATCTGATGCATCCTTCTGGGGGAAATGTGCAATTCCCTCTTCAAAGAGAGGGAATTTGTGGCTTCTTGCCACAGCAGAGACAAAACATAGGTCTATTCTGACTCAGTCAAAATTCTGGAAAATTTAGTAAGAACTAAATGCAGCTCAGACAGTGGTGGACATCGGGTTTTCCTTAAGTGTCCTTTAGTGCATTCTTCCAACCACTCATCTAAATGCAGCAGATCCTATCTAGTTAATAAACTATTAATAACATGCACTATAAATACCATGCACTTCCTGCATAATCACCTTTTCAAAACACAAGTTCCAGAACATGATAAGGCTTTCACTGGAAATCCAGAGAACACAAGGTACAGCTGATAAAAAACACTACATAAAGTCTGCTGATCCCAAGAACAGAGAACAGCTTTCAAAGCACTGCAAGAGGCAGATGGAACAAAATGTAATAAATCATAAGCAGAAACAACAGACGTAATCATGACTAACATACCTCCAATGCAGAAACACTCTAGCTAGAAGGAATTACATGGATTACTTCATTTGTTATGTTGCAGAAGGAACAGCCTTCTGTGAACAGAACCAATTCAACAGATTCAACCTTAGCAAGCAAGTCATGAAGACCAAGCTTCTTAATAGAATAGCTTAACAGCTTTTGAAACAGCAAAAAAATGTATTATTCTCAAAATCTTTGTTGGTGAAGAGATACAAAGAGCCTTTCTTTGCTCCAATTCTTTGATTACATGATTCAGTCTAAATTGTTACCAAATTTTGAAGGATAATAAAGAAAAAGTGGAAAACCAAACTAAGATGAGACATACTTTATGTGCCTGCCTTACAGATCTAGTGCTCTGCAACCTAAAGACAAACTTATACAGCTACAGAGAACTAAACTATTACTCAAGCATTATTCTCCCCACAAAGAAAACTACTGTGTAGA